>JANVCC010000066.1:2095314-2275647 GCA_025345505.1 Todiramphus chloris collaris | reverse complement strand
CCCTTCTCTCCCTTCTCTCCCTTCTCTCCCTTCTCTCCCTTCTCTCCTCTTCCTCTCCTCTTCCTTTCCTCTGTGTCCTCAGTTTAAAATGCCCTAGTGATATTCTTGCTGTACCTCAATATTACTGCCAGACAAGGTAGCAGTATCAGTCATATCTTTCACAGAGCCCTGGAATGAAAAATACTGCATGACAGCAAGGGAGACAATCTCTGTTTAAGAAACAATTGAGTTAATCTCTTGGTTTCTTGCATATCTGAAAGCGAGAGATCTGCTTGTTCAATGATTTATGGACATGCATTGAAATTAATTCTTTTATTTTGAAACTATAGCCTGTAATTGTCATGTCAAATAAATGCTCAGATGAGGCTGAGGAACAATCTTGGTTCAGCCTTCCTTCCCCCTTGACTTCTTCTGTGGCCTGAATATATTTCATTGCATTCCTCCTTGCTTTTGGCAAGGCATTTTTATGAGCCATAATTTATTTTCCTCTTAAAAATGGCTTGATCATCACTCTCTGATTTCTCCTGTTATTTTTCAATACTTTTACTGACAAATCTGTTCATTTTGCCTGTGTTATAGATGCAAAGATACTTACAGCAGCCACATTTTTTAATGTCTTTCATTTAAAGCATTTATGAATCTGAGGAAGGTCTCAGACCTTTACTTTTATTTACCATAGTTGTCCTGTAGTCACTGAATGTCAAGCAGATGAGCCCTATTATATTATGTTCTGGGTAAGGAAAAGTAACTGTCCTCCCTTGATCCATCTGTAAGACAGTAAGGAGAAGAGGAAAGTCAGCAAGGAAAAGGTAAAGGAAATAGTGGTATTTCCTTTGGTAAAGGAAATAGTTGTAGACACAGAATAATGAATTACATACACGAGTAAGTTTTAAGTGGGAAATGTCAATGACGTGAGAAACCTTCCCCAAAGTAGAATATGATTTAAAGAACACTTGATAGACAATGGGTTTGTTTCTCCCTATCTGGAGACGTTCAGAGTCATAGGGGCTTGGATACAATTCGGAACTCTTTCTCACAGCTAGATATATTATAAATAACCTCCAAGGTAACGTGATCCCTGTAAAGCCGTGATTAGAAGGTGATTTTTTAAAATTTATTTATTTTTTTCCCACAAGGCATGTTCTGTTTTATTTTTTAAAGGTATTCCAGCTTGAACTAAATAGTTAGGTCATTTTGAGGTTGGTCAAGGCTCTGAGCAGCCTGGTCTAGTTGAGGGTATCCCTGCTCACTACAGGGGGGCTGGATTAGATGACCTTTGGAGGTCCCTTCCAGCCCTAGCCATTCTATGATTCTATGATTTTGAGAAGATATACTCTTCAGCAGGGACAAATGCAAAGTATTATACAAGGGCAGAAATAGCGATCCACGGAAATTTAGGTTGGGAAACTTCAGGTGTGAAACAGTTGTGTAAAAGAGGATCTGTGGATTACAGCAGACGACAATCAGGAGTTAAATCCATGAGATAAAGTTATTCAGGAGAGAGAAAATGGTGTTGTAGAAAGAGAAGTATGGCCTGCAGAATAGGTTATTTACCTGTGTTCAGTACTAGACAAATTTAATGTGGAAAAGTGTCCAGTTTTGGACCTGACCCTTCAAGAAAGATGTAGTTTGAGGACAGTCTACTACAGAGCAATGTGATCAAGCAGAAGTTGGAAAGGATGACTTATGGAAAAAGTGTGACTGAAATGGGGTTGTACTAGATGACCTTTAGAGGTCTCTTCTGGCCCAAACCATTCTATGAAACCAGGTAGCCTGAAGAACAAAGAACTGAAGAAGGATATGGTGGAGTCCAAGATACCTAAGTGGCTGTTGTAAAGGAAAGACTGTCAGTTTTCAGTGTTTGCACTAGAATAGGCAGGAAATAGTTGACTTCAATTGCAGAACAGATGACTTGGACTTGATATTTTAGAGCATAGTGGCATTGCAAGAAGTTTAAGTGTTCTCAGCTTCGGAAATGGGTATAAAACATAAATAATCAGGACATCTGGAAACTTCTCCTTGATGTCCTTTTCTTTTTCTTCAAAGCCAGTAAATACTTTCCAAGTATAACACCCTATTTACCTCACAAGGGTATATAATAAAAAGAAACTGTATTTTCTTACTCGGAGTCTGAACTCGCCTAACTTCCCCAGAGCACTTACTGCAACCTGCATCAGCCCGCGGGCAGAGGAGCCCTGAGACTATCATCAGTCAACAGTGCACAGGCCATTGCCAATGCATTTGCTATAGGGCAGCCATAAAGTAAACAGCAGGTTGGGCTTTAAAGCTGCCTCACTAAAAAAAGCAACAAATTGATTCAAGAGCGAGCTCATCAAGGAGATGAACTCCCTCATGCTTTCCATCTAGCAGTCCAAACCACCAGGACTACAGTCTTCATTAAGGGAGCAACAAACACACTGTGATCATTTCCCAGGTAATAACTAGTAATGTGTTTCACAGACTCACAGAGTAGCTGGGGTTGGAAGGGACCTCTGAGACCATGCAGTCCATTCGCCCTGTTCAAACAGGTCAGCTGGAGCAGGCTGCCTAGGACAGTACCCGATTGGATGTGTTATGGAAATTAAAGGACATTTTCAGAGTGTATGTTTGTTTTAACTGGGAGAAAGGACACCAGCTAGCTAGTGGATGATGCAGCACATTCTCGATTTTCCTTTTAGTCACAGAGAGTAAAGGAAATTTCTTGTATTTAGGATTAAGATTCCTTGTTAGAAGGGCATTGTGTGATGTAGCCCATCATTTTTGCTTGAGTGGATTTTCAATGGAACGGAATTCCTGCTGCTGCTATCTGCGTGTCCCCGGAGCAACTACTACAAGATAAATGGGAATATTAAAAAAATTAAATTCTGAGTCATACAGTTAACAATGCTGAACTTTGAAGCAGCCGAAGTTTTGATTTTATTAACATTCTAGCTTGCACAGAGATGATTTTCAGTTTTACAGTTATCTTCTTAGAATTTTTTCTTGAGCAGCAACGTCTTCTACACTAGTTTGGCAGCTGAAACAGTTAGACCATAGGTCCTCAAAACTCTTATGGCAGTTTTATCTAAACCATGTCAGGAAGTGATCAGCAGTTCAGGCCAAAGTCTTTTTCTGCTAACTGGAATATCATTTTTTGAGAGATAAAAATGCATTAGACTTGTGACAGAGGAGAAAAAACACGGAATGACTGGAATGTGTATTAATCTAATATATGCAGAAACTGGAATGAAACTGTCCAACTGACATGAGTGTAAATGTCACTGTTACATCATCAGAAATATTTAACCTGTCACTTGAATAAAAGCCAGCCACTCTCAACTAGTAATTTGGATCTCTGTGTCTGCAGAGAGGAATCTGCTGTAAAGGTTTTTCAACTCGTTCTCAGATTTGTAATATTTTTACTTCCACCTCCAGAAGAGCTCTCTTCTGATACTCGCTGGCCCATTTCACTGGTATGTTTATGTGCAAATTCATTCCTCTTTGAACCAAGTAGGGTTGTACTCTTCTAAATCATTATACCAGATTTGCTGACTGCCCAGCAGTTGTTCCCTGTGCTAACTCAGAACTGTGTCTGCAGCCTTACCTGTCCAGAATTTCACCTATGCCACAGCAGCAGGGTTGGTGAGCACTGAGGGATGGGGCTGGCTTCTCCTCTCTCTTATGAATCACCAGCGCAAAAAGCACACCTAAGAATCTGTCTCTGTAGTGCAATGTAAGGTTGTGAGGAGTACCACAAGATTTACTCATAGGAGTATCTCTGCTATGCTGTGAGAGTTGGGGTTGTTCATCCTGGAGAAGAGGAGGCTCCAGGACGACCTTACAGTGACCTTCCAGTGTCTGAAGGGGGCCTATAAGAAAGCTGGGGAGGGTCTATTCACAAGGGTTTGTAGTGACAAGACAAGGGGTAATGGCTTTAAGCTAGAAAAGGGTAGATTTAGGTTAGATAATAGGAAAAAGTTCTTTAATATGAGGGTGATAGCTCACTGGAATAGTTTGCCCAGAGAGGTGTTGGAGGCCCCATCCCTGGAGACATTCAAGGCCAGTCTTGATGAGGCTCTGAGCAGCCTGACCTAGTTAGAGATGTCCCTGCTTATTGCAGAGAGGTTGGACTAGGTGACATTCAGAGGCCCCTTCAAACCCAGTACATTCTATGACTCTATGATTTCTATTGGTGGGTAAATTGGTGAAGTCCGTCAGTTACAGACATGAGTGGAGGCTGAATGTGATGAGCACGTTAGGGCTGACTGTGCATTTGATAATAAGAGAAATATCACGCAGGAGAAGACAATAAAGAGACTGCAGAGGTGGCTTGCAAAACTTTAAACCGTTAACTGATTAAGAGAAATAAGGAAAGAGGACAGCTTGAGTTGCAGATTCAAGCTCAATTTAGCAAGGCAGGTGATGGTAGATTTCTCTAAGCAGCACACATGAACTATAGCCGCAAGAACTGGAAACCTGGGATGCCAGTTTTATCAAGTCTGGAATGGGCTGCCCAGGGAGGGGGTTGAGTTGCCATCCCTGGATGTGTTTAAACATCGCTTGGATGTGGTGTTGGGGGACATGGTCTAGGGGTGAACTTGTAGAGTAGGGCTAATGGTTGGAAATGATGATCCCAAGGGTCTTTTCCAACCTGAGAGATTCTGTGATTCTGTGAAGTCCACTGTCAGAACAGTACTGCATTTGCTCCTGATTAAATAATATGACTTTTCACACTGAACTAACATCAAATTTCACTCAGAGACTTGGTCTTCGTCACTGTAAAAGTGTTGAATGGACTACTGAAGAGGGAAACCATTTCACCTTATTTTCTATAGTATCTTTCATACGTATTTCTAGTATTATTTGACTCTATTCATTTCAATAAGGGTTTAGTGGAAACAGGACTCAGTACTGAGTCAGAAATACATTTACACATTTTTTTTTCAGAGGGTAGGGAATAAAGAAACATGAAAGAGTTACAAAATTTCAACAAAATTGGAGTAAGTAACAGAGAATGGTGCCAATATTGCTGAGAGCTGTCAAGCCATTAAGGGTGGATCTGAAGGCAGGAATCAAAAAGGAGTCATTTACAGATAAGTACAGAAAGGATGCAAAACTGATACTTGCTGTGTCTTACAGTTGACTAGTGAGATGCATTTATACTATCTCAAAAAAAAATGAAATTAAGTGAATATAACTTCTGTATAAATCATCTAAGGTTTTTATTTTTAAGCTTGATCAGGGCTGGATAGAGAAAAGTGACCCATCTGACTTGGAGAGCCTTTCCCCCAGGGGTTCTCAGGGAAGCCTCATGGGAAAACCTAGTACCACTTATACTAACAGTACCACCCAGCCACACTAGCAAAGCTCTTCACGTGTGACCAATATATTAAAACTTCTGGCTGTCCAGTGCAAAGACAGTGCATAAGGCTTTCCCTTCAGAAGGTAGGTTTGGAACACTTTCTCAAAATCATATCCTCTCACTGAACTGTGTTTGGTTATCTAATAACAGAAATTCCTCAGATCATCATCCATTTCTGAAAATTTTAACCTGTGCCATCAATGAAAACATAAGCTGAGCGTGCTGCATCACCAGATCTGTGCTTCATGCATGAAGATCTGGCAGTACCTCTTCTGAGCTCCCTGAATTTCTTTAATTTCAGGCCTTCTTCCTACATCAGTATTCAAGAGTCCTCCTGGCTCCCAGCTGGGGTAGAGCCCCAATCGTGCAATGATTTGTTCCAATACCCAGCTTACTCTGGTCAGCAATTTATTTCTGATTCTGGCAATTTTTTGTTTGCCAGGTTGTGGCTGGAGATGTGTATCATGGCTAAAGACCCTCTTTGAACCAAAGTACTGCTTACTGAGAGGTAGAAACAACTGTGTTAGAAAGGTGTATTTTCAGATAACAGATCCTAAGTGATTTTTTTGTCTTCCTTGATGAATTATCACCCCAGAGATGTGTGGATTTCATCAGACAAGCCTCTGTGTGTGTGTTCCATAGTTTCAATGTGGCTGACATAAACAACTGCCTTGCCCCTCTGAGAGAGAGTGACTTTTCAGGCAAATCAGACTCTTTTAATTTTCTTGCCCTTTTTAACCTTTTCCTGTCCTAGAGTCCTTCATATTGTCCTGAGTAAAGAAGGATATTAAAACAGTCACTGTGAGCTATCCTTACAGTTTCTTTTCCAACATATGCCCAATTAAGTTGAACATGATACACAGTACTGCAAAAAAAAACTTGTAACAGGTACTGAGAAGTACTACAAAGCACCTCCAGATCAGTCAGTCCTCTCAGCTTTGTCATCTATGAGCTTCTAGGCAAATCTGAAATGTTTCTGCACCAAATTTTTGTTCAGAAATTAGCTTCATTGCTATTACCAAAACAAAAAGCAAAAAACATCTGGCATCCTAATTTGCCAGATGCTATATCCTAAGGAGCTGACATCATCCTGATGATCACAGAATTTTGCAATAATAAAGATTTATAAATCTTGTTAGATGAGCAGTCTTAATTATTTTTAGCATATCAAAGCCAGTAAATCATTAAATATCAAGGTGCTCTAACTTATGGCATGTTTATCTTCATCACCTTACTGAAGTCCTCAATTCTCATTAGTAGTGACGCTAATTCCTGTATTTAGTTTCTTTATCAGTGTTCTCTCCTGTATCTTTTCTTTTTCCCATTGGCCTTTTGATCCTCTTCTCTAATTTAATTCTTGCTGTTACAGTCTTGACTTGCATCTTAGTAAACTTGATCAATTATCAGAAAAGTTTACTTGACATCATTTGGTCAACCCAGTAGACCTAGATCAAACAGATCTAGCAGGAATAATTTGCTCATTTTTTCACACATCTCTAATTGAATCTGAGCAAATCAACATGCTTAAAGTTCCTCTTTATGATCAGCACTCGGAAAAAGATCTGAAAATGCTGAACAGTCTAGAAATAAATGCCCAAATGACTGGGATATCGATAGCCATAATATTATCTGGGAGTGGAAAACTGATGAGGATGGGGAGCTCGGTAGCATGCAAGTAAATGCTCAATTTATTTACCTAATCCGTAACCTAAATCTTCTAAAATACTACAATAGCTACCAGTGTCTATGGGGAGACTATCTTGGCCTTGCCTTCATCAAGAGAAATACCTTGATGATTTTCCACAAAGCTGTTAATCAACTCTGTTCCACACTTCAAGCCCTTCCCAAGAAGCTTACAGCAGTCTTACCAGAAAAGGTACTGGCCTTCTGTTGCTGTTTGCAGCTAGGATGGTGTCACTGAAGAACTCAACACAACAGTGAGGAAAGGAGAAACAGGGGCAGGAAAGTTGTGAGCTGTTTGTTAAAACAGTGCACATGCCCTTTGCAAAACCCATTCTAAGCAGCTTTCTGAAAAGGAGATGTATCTATTTCCAAATCAATGGAAGAAATGTTGATCAAAATGCAATCTATAGTTATACGTATAAAATAGACCCATTCACTAAGGAAGCCATCATAGCTGGCAAAGGATTGGCTTCTGTATGAACAAGGAAAAGATAGGCCTAAGTGGAGCTCAGAGACAGAATAAATGTGACTGACAAGAGAAAAACCAAAACCGGGAATAACCATATGGAAGTCTGTCAGCTGACCAGGACAAGCAGCATGATGACAGACCTGGCTGTACTTGTTACTCTGAACAGCAAAGAAATCCTCAGAATCACAGGGTGGTAGAGTTAATGTGGACTACTAAGACTGGTTTATTACTACTGCTCAGAGTGGGTTCTGACCTGTGTCATTTCATAACACATACCTGCTTTTGGAGGTACTCATCCCTTCTGACAAATAGATCTGGGCTGGTGAAGAACAGCCCATCATTTCCAATTCATACTTCTTAATCTGAAACACTGCTTTGTCTCCTTCTCACCTTTTTGGGATAAGGGTCCTAGAATACAGAAACCAGAGGTGGGAAGAAGAGGGAGAGCAAGCTGAAGGTAAGAGTAGAGAATTATGATCAGGAAAAAAATGTGGAGCGATGGGCATTTGAAACAAGACAGCCCATAAAAACCCATGAAAGCAGCTGAAACAAGACAGCCCATGACAGCAGGCTGGGAGGGTGGAGAGACTTCCTCCTGAGCCTGGCACACCACCCAGCCCTCTTGTAGCCTGCAGACCTCTGCTGTGAAAGCAACAGGAAGGGTCAGAGCCCCCACCTTCCTATGGCCAGGCTGCCATTGGCACTGCTTGGTCCAGCTATTGGCACTGCTTGGCTCCAGCAGCAGAGCTGTGCTGTGTGTGTGAGAGGTTTCACCCCTGCAGAACCACCTAGGCATCGTTATGGTCATACTAGAAAAATCCTGTAATTGCATTTTTAGGAAACAGGAGTGTGCATAGACGTTCGAAGTCTGATGAAGAACAGAACAGTGAAAGCAAACACCATCCTGTGTGCCTCTTTCCACCGTTTCTGACTTAATGCTATCGAAGCTGTGACAGAAATGTCAAATCAGTTTCAATCTTAATGTAGATCTCCACCAAAAAGCTTTGCCTTCTTTATTCTGCTACCTTCTAAGGGTAGTATAAGGAGACTCCCCTCAGCATCTCGACCTCCTAACAGATAGCCTCCTGTGGATTCAGATGTGCTGGTGGAAGTGGGAGTCCCCAGATGATAGTTTTCATCTTGCTCTTTGAGGCTGCCATCCCACAAACCTGCTGGTAAAGCAGACTGTGGGTGCTCTCTTGGAGTGCTTAAGGTGCAGTCATCTTGCTTGCCTCAGTCAACAAGTTCAGACACCACAAATAAAACTTTGTTGTAAAGGGAGATACTCTCTGACAGTACAGTTCTTCTGTAACTCAAGTTTTCTCTTGGGATTAGATTATACACCATCTCATCTTTTTGAACAGCCAATGTATTTGGCAACTAGCGTGCAGAAGTAACTTTTTATAATGCCCTACAAATCTACACCTCACGTTGTGGAATATTCAGGTCCCTTATTTGTATGTGTTTTAAGAGTTGTTTTGGTAACTTTATTCAGTATTATTCAGTATCAGTGATAGATCATTGTACCAGCACATGGGGAGGGAGCTAATAATGCTTTAAAAAAATTAAATGATTTACATGAGAGCTGTGAGACTACTTCAAAATACCGCTACGAAAATACATTCTAATGAAATTAGTTCAGTCTGGAATTTGAAAGTTTATTTACTCCCATGAATATTCATACACGCTGCAATTTTTTTAGCAATAACATTCATTAAAAAATTTAAAATTAATCATGCCAATATGTGTTTGCCCTGAAAGTGTTGTGAATTCTCAGATGACTCTTTTTGCATGCATTTTCACTTCTATAAAGGCGAGTCAAGTCTTTTCCTTTTTCTTATAAGTGTTATTGGATGGTGGAGACAACAAAATGAATACCCTGGGATTTTAAGATGGTAGCCGCACTGTATAAAGAGCAAATTATAAGTAAAGAATGCCAAAATCAAGGCAGGCCTGAGACAGTTAATGAGCAAGCTATGGGCAAGAGTGTGATCATATAAAACCTTTCTAAACAATGTCAGCCAGAGTATTTTGTGGAAGTGAAATCAAATGATTCCTATGGCCAAGCAGCAAACACAAAATGAAGGGACTTATATTAAATTCATTTTTCAGCCATCTGTAACCAAAAACATAAATAGTGCCCATTCCTCTTTTCCTAAAATAATTTATCCCTGCCTTAAGATAATGAACCCTTTTTCCATAACCTGTGTGGTGTGAGCAACAGATTGTCTTAGCAGATTACTAACAGACATCAGAAAATGGCTTTTAATAAACTTAATACATTCATGACAAGCTGTTTATGATTCTGACAAAAATCCAGCATTGTATCCCAATATGTGATAAAGCCATAATTCTTTCAAGCAGGATGCCTGACTCTGCTACCCATATTAGCTTATTCCCTTGCTTTGGTCTCGGGGTGACAGTTCACACATACGTTGTTGCTGCCCTAAGAACTAAAATCAGAGCTGAACAAAACCACATTCTGGAAAGGATCTGCGATGGGGCCTTTGAAAAGATAAAACAGAGCTTTGTGGTTTACAATTTTCTTTCATATTCTTTCCCCCATTCCTTATCTAGAGTTCAAATATAATAGTTTGCCTATTCCTCTAACCTTTTATTATAAATTACAGCCAAGCTAAATAGCCAGATGATCACCTGCATTCTTGTCAGGTGACCCTTGACAGCCTGCATTATAAATAGTTTCCAGAAATGAATACAAAAAAAAAGCCATTCAACAAGAGGTGCAATTCTAACATCATTGGGTTGAAAAGCGTGCAATCAGAGGAAGAAGAAGGAGGAGCGAGGAGGAAGGGCCTTATGTGCTAATGAGGAAATGCAGGTTAACTGAAGCTTCACCCCCAGAAAAACCATATGGCAAAGCAACGTGAAGCAGAAAGAGAAGGAAAATGTTAGCCTGATGTTAAAAAGGATAAGTGAATTTGTTACCAACAATGCTGAAAAGGCAGAGGTTCTCAACATTTTCTTCACCTCTGTCTTTACCAGTGCTGTTGGACTTGGGAACAAAAATTGGTGTTGGTGCAGACACAGACCCTCTGTACATGAAGGAAGAGTTGGTGTGTGAACTATTACAGAAGCTTGACCCCTACAAGTCAATAGGCCCTGATGTTGTCCACCCAAGGGCCTTAAGAGAGCTGGCTGACATTGTTGCAAGGCCACTCTTCATAATCTTTGAAAAGTCGTGGAGATTGAAGGATGTCCCAGAACACTGGAAGAATGCTAACATTACCCTTATCTACAAGAAGGACTTAAAGGAGGATCCAGGAAATTTTAGGCTTGTAAGTCTTACTTCAATCTGGGAAAGTTATGGAAGAAATCTTCTTGGGAGCTACCCCAGGTCAAATGAAGCATGTGACTGGGAAAAGACAGCACGGATTCACCAAAGGCAAGTCATGCTTGACATTCTACAGCAAAATAACCTGCTCAGTTGAAGCAGGGTGATCAGTTGACTTTGTCTATCTGGATTTCTCCAAGGCTTTCAATACAGTTTCCCACAGCCTTCACCTAGAGAAACTGATGTGTTATGGTCTAGAGAAGTGGTTTGTATGGTGGGTGAGGAACTGCCTGACAGGCTGCACCCAGAGGGCAAATAGCTGCTTTTCAAACTGGCAACTTGTCAAAAGTGGGGTCCTCCAGGGATCGATAATGGGCCCAATGCTCTTTAATATTTTCATAAGTGATCTGGATCATGAGATCAAGTGCGTCCTGATGAAGTTTGCAGACTGAGTGGGAAAGTGGACACTTTGGGAGAGCCACCCTGCAGGAGGAACTGTATAGGCTGGAAGAATGGGCTAACAAAAGCCTTGCAAAGTTTAGCAAGGACAAGTGTAAGGTCTTGCACTTGGGAAAACATAATCCAGGAGTGCATCACAGGCTGGGATCTATCTGGCTAGAGAGCAGCTCCGTGGAAACAGACCTGGGGCTCCTGGTGGACAATAAGCTTGATATAAGTGAACAGTGCTCTGCTTCCTTGGCAGAGAAAGCTGTGAGGATGCTGGATTGCATCAACAAGGGCATCACCAACAGAGGTAATGAAGTCCATTATCCCACTCAGCACTTGTCAGGCCACACCTGTAATACTCCGTTCTGTTTTGGTCCCCACTACACAGAAAAGCTGTGGACAGGATGGAGAGGTTCCAGAGAAGGGGCACAAATATGATCAAAGTACTGGGATGCTGCCATATAAGAGAACTGTGTTTGTTCAGCCTTGAGAAAAGAAGGCTTAGTGGAGACCTTATCACCATGTTCCAGTACTTAAAGAGTGGCTGCAAAGAAGATGGAGATTCCCTTTTTACAATGAGTCACATGAAAAATACAAGGGGTAATGGGTACAGGTTAGTCCTGGGGAGATTCTGATTGGACACAAAAGGAAAATATTTCACCATGAGAACAACTGGCCATTGGAATAATCTCCCCAGGGAAGTGGTGGATTCCCCAACATGCGACACTTTTAAGGTTCGGCTGGATAGGGTGCTGAGCCATCTTGTCTAGACCATGGTTTCCCCAACAATGGCTGGACCAGATGATCCTTGAGGTCCCTTCCAACCTGGTATTCTGTGATTTTCCAGGAAAATAATTGCTTTCTTAGCACAAAACATATAAATAATCCTAGAGGAAAAATAACTTCTAGCACAAAGGTTTTACTTACCCAGTGTCTTCTGTAGCCTCAGAGTTAATACATACTCTTATCTAAGACTTAAAAAGGAGCTTATCTTCTCTTTGCTTTAAGGTGATCATCTCCCAGTGCCACTGCTTGAGTTCATGTCCTGCCTGCTAGCTGTCATACTGGTTGCCTTGTAAAAGAGCCACCCGCTCTCTGCAGCTCCTATACCCAGGGTGGACTGACCCCTCCCTAGCAGAGAGATCTCATACGTACCTGAGCCAGGCACTGACCTGTAGTCAGATATAACTAAGGCATTAGATAGGTGTGATAGCTGTGGGAGTACCTAAAATAGGTACATTAAAAGAAAAAAAAGAAGATAACAGCAAATTACCTCACAATCACTGACAAATTTTGTAGCGACTTCATAGTTTTTTACTATCAGAATCAAGCTCTGCTGAATTCTTCCATTTCATGTATTTCTTTCCTGATGCTGTTGATGTGCAAAAAGGATCCATTCTCTCTAATTCTGTGTGTGTAAAAACTAGCACTTAGAAGCCTAATGAAAATCGTTATCTTAAAAGGTGAAAAACTACTAAATTTCTGGGATAAATTCAATAGCTAATGGGTTTTACTGAGCACCTGCTGGATCTGGTGGTAAAATATCAGCGGAGTTAGTGAGGAGGAGGGAAGAGCAGGTATGTCATTTTTAAATACCAGCACTGTTTAACCATTGATGTACATTCTGTACTAGTGGACTAGGAGGGCACAATAGGTAAAAATACAAAGCAGGTTTTTTAGTTTATCAGGCAGGAATGTGAAATACCAGGAAGCTGAAATGACTGCAGCTGGATCCAGTTGTTTTTGTGTGAGACATCTTAAGATCTTGAAATTGCTTTATTCAAAGCTTTCTCCTCTGGATGAAAAAAAATGAATAATATTAATAAGGAAATTGTGCAGACAGGTGATCTCAAAACCACCCACTTTGTTTAGAGCAAGGCAATAGCATATATTCCTGCCAGGCTTTTCAGTTAGGTGGAGATTTATTAAAATGAAGAAACTGAGTCATGTCCTCTGATACTGAACTGTCGGAAAGAGATCTTTGAAATTTCACTCACAAATGCCAAAAAAAACATTCTTTCAAAACATGCTGAAAAAGTAGAGCAGGTATGATAAGGCAGAAAGCACCACTGAAGAAATCTCTCTCAGTCACATCCCTTAACTACTGAAGGGCATTATGAAATATGGCTTTTCCATTCCCTCTAGTGCTCTGAATGTAAAAATAATTATGCAGTAGCACTGAGCGCTGAGCAGATAATGAAGAAATTTGGACCCCCACCCTCTTGACTGACTTTCATCTGAATGTCAACTGTATATCTGACATGTGTATAATGATGTGGTCATTTTAAGCACAGCCAAGTCCTGAAAGCTCATGGACTTCCCACAAAGCACTTTATTTTTCCAGATCCATTAATATACCAACTATCAGAAGTGTAGGCTTCATTTAATTTAATTGGCTCCAAAGACAAAGAGACTCAGCCTCAGGTGTTTTCTGTCAGTCTTCTCTTATGCAACCAGACAAAAAGGACAGAGCATGGGTGATGTCAGATAAGGTTTGGTACATTCAAAAGACCATTTCCTGCCAGGTTTCATTTGTGTTTTGTAGCAGCAGTAATCAGGATATTGTCCAGCAGAAACAGGAAGAAATATACACAGAGGAATATCAGCAACACCAATAATAATAATAATGATAATAAAAATAAAAGTTTTATATAGGATAGTGGAACATGTTTAGAAATTACCAAAGTGACTCTTGGCTCTAGCCTGTCAATGGAGGGAATGAGAAGGAATTCAGCACTCTGAACACTGTTTCACATGGGGGATGGTTGTGAAAGGGGTACTGAGCTTACTTTGGTACTTTCTGCAGGTGTGCTCATAGCAACGGGAATGGATGGAGCACTGATGTAACTGAACCATGAACTCTGATTCATAGACAGAGAGGCTTTCCTGGCTGAGGCCAGCAGAAGGGAAAAGTTCTTCGAAGCAAGGGTGAAGTAGGGAATTTCCAAAAGGCACAGTGCAGCTCCCAGTTTTCTTCTTCTGATAAATCCTCTGCATCTAGCCAGATGTGAGGAAGCCCTCTCACCTTTAACCTGCTCAGGATGCTCACAGAAACTGGGCTTAGTTTCGAGGTTTGTCTCAGTTCATGCTTCCTCTAAAAACACACACAAAAGATCTTGGTTTGGATGGTTGCACTTTGCATTTTTGCATTTGAGCAAGCAGTATTTTGGTATGGCACTGCCACTCGCAGCACAGTGTCAAGTGACACCTGGCTTCACCAGCAACCCAAATAATTTCAGTATTCCCTTCCCACCAGTCTTGAAAGACAATAGCTTGCATGCTTCCTTTTCTGTAATATCTGTGTTATTCTATATGGGAAGGGAGGGTGGAACCAGCAGTTTTAGCCTGCAGAAGAAATTTCTAGAACAGTCTTGAGAGGATTCGCTTCGTCCTTTGGAGGAGACACTTTACTGCTGTAAAAAACCATGTTAAGTTACAATATGTGTCATAAGGCCAGGTAAGCCTTTTGGTCCTTCCTTCGGGTGACCTACTGAAGAAGTGAGATTCTTCCTCTGAAATTCTTTAAATATAAGCTCATTTTGATATGTTTTATACACAGAGTACCTTAATTTAGTCCCAGATGGGTGGGTTGTCTTCGCTTCAGTATTGTCTCATAAGTATGAGTCTCATTCAATATAAGTCTCAGGTTTTTTTCAGTTTTTCACGCCAACTTTCATTTCCTCAAGCAATCATTTAGCACCCAAGACCTGGCTGCTGCCATGATTTCTAATTGATCCATTTTAAGGCACTCAACACACGTTCACATGAGATTTTCTTAATAGATTCATGACAGTAAATAAACCCAAAGTTCTACCAATGCTGTGATGCACAAAGGAATTCACGTGTTATTTTAACTTGAAAAAATGCAATCCAGTAACACTTCTTGCAAGATAAAATTACTGAAACTCTGAAAATTAATTTCCTGTTTAGCAGTGAAATAATTGAAAGATGGAAGTTGCTCCTGAGATTAGAAGTCTGTCTGCAGGTTCTCTCTGTGAACAGACTTTCCTGCAAAACTCCCTGCAGAGCCAGGTTTTTTGTTACTTAGTTTTCTACCAACAGAGATATAGATTAATCACTGGAAAAATGTACAATAAATAACAGAGTGATGGGTATCATTGCCTGAAAGTGAATGGCTGTTCTTGAATGATCACAGTGTTACAAACCTCCAAGGTACAACATTTCTGCATCTGTATCTTGGTGTGTACTGCTTTGAAAATATTTGTTTCAACACTCGTTTCAGCGGTCATCATCCACCATCTGCCAGCCATCTAGAGCATTCCCAAAGGGCTAGGAAGCATTAGCATACAACAGAAAGAATGCTTCTGCACCATTCTGTAGGAACAGGAACACAAGTACAAGAAGAAATAAATTCTACAAAGTTTAAGAATACTCCTTCTTAGGGCTAATCCATCTGGGGCTGCTCCAGGTCCCTTCAATGCATCTGTCTGTCTGGCATACCTGAAAATTACAGTTTTCTGCTTTGGTAGGCCCAGTATTTATTATTTGTATTATTACAGGACATGAACCAGACCTTATTAAGCACTGGGGACAGATGACCTCAGCCAGTGGTTCCCTAGCAAAAGAGCTAGCAAGCCAAGGCTGATGTGCAGAAAGCATACAAAAGAATCTTGGTATCCTCTCTTCTTCTCAGTTTTGGGATGGTGATTTTTGGCACTTACTATATTCACAACACCTTGGTCTAGACACCTGACTTAAGCACTGATTTCAGGAAGTACAAATTTTCCTATGTAATCATTGAGGGAAGGCAAAAGTCTTTTCCAGTGACAATGCAAAGCAGGATCTTAAATTGTTTGTTTTGCCCTGTGGAAAAAAGGCTGCCTCCCTTCACTGAGTATTTAGGAAGACTAAGCAGACCAAACTACATTGTACAATCACCTTTCTATCTCCTATGGATTTTGGATCCCAAATTTAAGTTGGAATAATACTCATTTTCCTCACAGAGTGATTGTGAGAATAGACTGGGAGGTGCCTATAGTAAGACCACTGATACATGCTTAATAATCTCTCTCTCTCTGTCTCTCACTGTATGTATATTTGCTTTTCAGCATCTAAAATGAATTCTTTGTTATTGGACATAAAATGTATTGTGATATTAGAAACCATTCTGCTAAATTCAGACTTTTTGCTTTCTATGGAAAAAAATATCGAAGGATGAGGTATTTTTTCTTGCAAATACCTGGAGATTTTAGATGCAAAAAGAAAATGTAGAAAAAATAACGTAACTGAATCATTTCAGGTTCTTGGATCACATTTTTTCTCTGTGCAAAGCAGATGAGAGCTACAAGAATGGATAAAAGAATTCATCATATAAGCCAGAAAGTGGAACTGATAATAAACGTGAAATAAACACATTATGCTTTCCAGACTGCTGAAGAGAAGAAAGTGCAGACAGGGCTATTGCCAAAGGAGTACATCTGAAGTTAGCTAAGTATGTGGCTTTAACTGCCAAGTCAGGCAGAGGATAGCTCTTTAGATGTTAATCATGTGCCACTCCATTTCCTCTCTTCAAAATACTCAACTAGTAAAGAGCATGAATATTGTTACTTCTTTTCTAGTCTTAAAACCTGCTTTTCCTTTGCACCTTGTTATGCTCGGTACATAGCCTCATTATTTACAGTAAATGGAGTCCCCCATGGTATGAGGCTTTCACAAGATGAAAGACTCATTTGCCTAAAATATAACATTTTCCTGTGGGTATTGGCACATCAGTACAAGGCTGCCTAAATCCAGTCTCCAGAATTCAGTGTTTTGCCATTGACTTTAAGGAGATGGAGCAAGGCTGCAGTTTGGGTATCTGTAAACAGCAGAGATTGAATGAAGGTGCTCGTGGTCTTTGCAGATTCGAAACAGGCAGGATGGTGTTCAGAAGAGCAAAGAAAATGATCAAATATATAGTGAGTAGACATTTAAAACATTGGAATGTGCACAATCACTTATTTCGTAAAGGACCTGAGGTAGCTTCAGAGGAACAGTGAAAATGTCTTAAAAGATCTGCTGTAAGGCAGCATTTAAAGGAGATCCTATAATAAATGCTGTCAGTATTACTTACTCCTAGGCCTTGCTAAGATTTCAGGTCAGATCCTTTGCTAGAGATAGATGGTGTCCAGTAACTTCATTGCACTTACTCTGATGAAGATCTGGATACTGTTGTGGAAAACCAAACAACAATCTGAAATGACTTGACATTGGGACTTTACAATTACTGGAGATGCACGTTGAAGTTTCATATGTTATAGCCAGACAGCAAGCCAAATTCTGCTTAGGATGAGCCCAGCAAAGGGCACAATCTGATCCTGTACTGCAAGGGTTTGCAATGTACACCTTTCGTTCGTTTATGCTAATAAAATTATGTGCTGTGGTCAGAGCACATCTGTAAAACTCTCACAAGGTCTTTAGAATATGGGATGCATATTCTTTATGAAGGGTACAGCTGAACTTTATAAAAAAGCCTTTCTCATCCCACTAAAAATGTATAGTATTTTCGGGAAATGAGCATTTCAGTTTGGTATGAAGTCACCAAAAAGCAATTAATTCATTTAAGAGATGATGTCTATGCTAAAAAAGGGAAGTAGCGATGACACAAACAATTATCTTGAGTTTTGGCCACACAATTTGTATTCAGTCATCAAATGTGCCTCAGTTCTCTACCCTTCCTGAAAAAGAAGACTATTGAAGCTTTCCCCCTTTAAATGACCTCCACAGAAGCAGCTTATCTGCACAATGAATTGCTTAGTCTGAGTGACAAGTTTTAAAGGTTGGGGACAGCACCTTCCATTCATTTGTCTACCACAATCCTTTTTATCAGCACCCTCCAGGCTCCCTCCACTCTCTGTGCAGAGGAGATAACAAATAGAGCAAATTTTTATAAAGAATATTTTCTGGTTAACAAATGGTATTTATCTGTTGTTAACTTTCTGAGCAATGAGCGAGACAGAGTTACTCCGTAGGTGGCAAAGTGACCATTAACCTGATAAACCAAACTTCACCAGAATGTTTCAAATTTTCTTTTGCTATCTGCCAAGGTCAGAGGAGAGAGGGGTTATTTTGAACTTGGAGGTGGCTTCTCTTATCTGCTGCCCACCACTCCCTGTTCCAGCCATAGGTAATACAAGATGTATGAGGTAGATGTGGGTGTTTCATAAAGCTGACTCATAAAGATATTCTTTCTTTTTCTTTCTTTTTTGTATGTGTGTTCTGAGAAAACTTTGGAGTTCAGTGTGTCAGTCTCTAATAACAATCTTCAGCATCTTGAGGAAAGAGGCTCTGTGACTGGGAACCATACTCCCAGAACCCAGTTTGTGGAAAGTTAGTCTAAATATCATGTTGCAGAGAGATCCAGCTACTGTTTTCATTTCCATAGGCACATGCATATGCATTTATTCATATGCATAAATAAAATAAATACTCTACTCAGTCTTTTACACACAGTAATTTCTAGTCGATCTGTTGTTTTCTCTACTGTTCTGAATGCCTGCAGGACTTGTTACTTGAACTCTGACAACTGTCTTCCTAGAGAAGACAGCTTTGCTCCTCATGCCCTCTGGGAGGTAGATCTTAATTCAAATCAGATTTCAAAAAATAGTAGCAACTTTTGCAGGAAGAAAAGAAAAGTAGCTATTAATCACTGGCAGGAAGAAGAGAGAATATCCTTTGAAGCCAATTTATCATTTAAGTAATAGAGTAATGGACATTTTATTTAGCTATAATGTGTTTGGGATCTTGAGTTTCTATTGGCATGTCATAGCTGTATCACCTCCAGGCGTCAGGGGCTGTGAATGTGTAGATTCAGCTCAATTTATAGTCCAGGCAACTGCTGCTGTGAAGCTATCATAAATCACAACAAACAGCACATGATGGCTGAAACCAGTCAGTCTACAAAGTGCAATTGCTTCCTCCTTTCCTGCATAAGCATCAATTGACGTTAGATTAGCAAGTGTAGAGCTGAGTGAATAATTTCTAATGAACAATTAGTCTAATTGTGTCTGCTTCCATTATGAGCTGATTATGAAGCGCCGAGATTGGATGTCTGAAATGATTTGTGTGTTTCTTCACAAGTTTTCCATGTGAATGTCTTGTGAGTAATTCATTGTGAATAGTTGAACTTCAGAAGTGATGATGGTTGCTGTTATCTAAGTCACTGGGATTGTTTATGTTTCCCTAATTAGATTGTTTGCAAGTCCAGACAAAACACGGTGAATTTCAATTACTAGATCAGAAAATATCATGGCAGTGGAATAAAAGCTGGAAAATATTTGAACATTTGAACTTAATATATTTGGAGTTAAAGCAAACCCATCCAAATAACTGGAAAATTAATACAAAAAGGGCCATAGATATCATTATATTTACCTGTGTGTTCCAATGAGGAGGTTATTAAATGAAAATCTTTTTATTCTCCCGGGCCTAACAGACCTTCCTTCTACCATCTGCATTTAATTTCTGTGTTGTTCAGGGAGGTGTATTTCATTAATTAGCTGTTCATGTGTGGAGTTCACCAAGGCCAGCCCCAGCCAGTGACATAAAATCCTGGCTGAAATGAAATTTAAATATTTCCACTGACTTCACCAGTGCTGTGGTTTTATTCTTTGTTGGGAATACCTTCATATCACAGGAGAATCATATCTGGATCTGGGTTTGAAGTTGCTATGCGAAGTACTGAAAATGAAAGAAAAAAAAAAAAAATCAAGGCAAGCAGGAGATGACTAAAGGCCAATGGAAGTGTTATTAGAGGTCCCTGCAGAGTCCCAGTGTCCTGCAATGACAGTGCTCACGTGGGAGTGACCGAGTCATGCCCGGGTGATCACACAAGCCCCTTTGAGACAGGCAGCTGTTACCCACTGAATACATCCAAATTTTACATACATCTGAGCCTGCGTGCTGCTCTTCATCCCCTTTACCTTTGTCTTGCACAGTTTTTCTGTGTGACTGTCTTTCCTCACCTTGTTATTTCAGTGTTGGCCAGTGGGTCATGCTGTGTCACATGCGCCCTCAGATGATTGATCAGGGACTTTTTACAAGAAAGCTTCTTGTCTGCACCATTATAATCATGGTAAAGGTACCTTCTCAGTATTTGGACCTCCTCCCCCTGCAAAATGTGTCAAATTTATGACAGCAAGACTTCTACTCAAAAAGTTTTGATGCACCCACTTAATCATACCACTGAAGGCAGATGACAGAAGGGGAATTTTTCAGCTCACAGGTGAGCTCTGGGGACCTGAGTAGATTTATTTTTACTTTAATTATCAGTGATTTTTTATTATTATTTATTTATTTAGGAGTGTTTTGTTAAGATCAATTAACATTTGTGAATCCCAACATACTGGTAATAAAGAGCATCAGTAGATACCCAGGAAGAAATCACAGAATCACAGAATGATAGGCTGCCCAGGGAGGTGGTTGAGTCAGCATCCCTGGAGGTATTTAAAAGCCATATAGATGTGGTGCTTGGGGATATGGCTTAGTGGTGGACTTGGTAGAGTAGGGTTAATGATTGAACTCAATGATCTTAAAGGTCCTTTCCAACCCAGATGATTCTATGATTGCATCATGAGAATAAAATTAAAGTTTGACCATCTCTTCACTGAGTAGTGCTTGCTGTTGTACCAAGTAAAGCAAACACAGTCTTCAAAACACACTATTTGGTCGTGGGATTAAAAGCAGTGTTGTCGTGTGTGAACACCAAAGAAATTAATCACATTGCGGCCTGAATCATGTTCCTTTGACTTATCCGTGGTGCACGTTAAGGGTGTTGCTCTATCTCTCTGATTGTATCAGTATAATAAAGTGAAGAAGGGAGGTGGACTGGTCAAGCAAAAGCAACATTTTTATTTTACTGGTAAATATTTTATGGGACTAAAGAGGGGCATGTGAGCAAGGGGTGCTGACAGTATTTCACTTGGGAAAGAGACATTTAGCACTTTCAGACATTGCCTTCTGTGCTTGGTCACAGCATTCTAGAAGGGGCATTTCTAAAAAGATGTAAAATGAAAGAAATCATATTTCCCAGCTCTCCACATGTCAGGGTTTTCAAAAGAAACGTAAAATTCATGGCATCAGCTGTTCCATCTAGCCTACACCTGACTGATAGAACTTTGGTTTCCTTCCTCTGTATATAATTGCCTTTTTATGTGTGTTCTGGAACATTCTTTGAGGGTTATTAGTAGTGAAGTATTTTTCCTATAGATTACTGCTCGAGTCCCATATATCTCTCCAGGTGGTATTTAGAACTTTAAAGCAGAAATTTAGTAGAGAAATACTGTACCAGACAGAGCTAAAAATCACTAACTGTACATGTGGTATCCAGAAGGTCTCTGAAATGAACTCTGTTATGTGATTCATATTCTACATTTTAGTTGCTTTGCTTTTTGTGCAGAACTTCCATTGCTGCCAGATAGCTAATATTCCAGTTTGCCTTTACTGGTATGCCTTTCCAGTGTCACCTGATTCCAAGTTCATTAACATTTGGAACTGAAGGCATTTACAGTTAATTTATCCTTAACACAAGCAAGTATTTCCTTTTTTCCTTAGAGAAGAAAAATTAAAAATCTGATTTATTTATGATTGTTGCTGAAGTCAGTGATAGAATGAATGTCAGTCATAGAGGCATCCAAATGAACTGTGGTAAAACACATTTGCAGATCAGGAGTCCCAAAGAGTTTCTTCAAGATCTACAGGAGCATGGAATAATGGATTATGCCCTAAATGAATCCACCGTTTTACTACTGGAATTTGACACAAGCTGGAATAACGTTACCTGCAGGGTGGAGAGAACTCTGCCATACCATTAGCAACGCTGGGGTACAGCATGTGCTTATGTTATATGGGAGTAGCACCCCCCAGAGCCACTGCAGCCAGCTCTCCTCCACGCATTAGTGCTGGTATGGCATCAGCTGTCCCCATAGTCTCTCTGTGGAAGTTTCCATGGCCAAGAAGGAATCCCAGCTCGTAAAGAGCACTCTCTGCAGCCTCTGAAGGCATAAGAACCATCGCCTTTGCTAGGCAACCACTGTTCATCAGGATCTCAGCATGGGGAGTCTCGTTAGCTCAAGCTTTCTCTGAAGTTCACATATCTGAATCAGAGAGACAGTTATTTCTCTGACTCTTAACTCACTGGAGAAGGGCTGTAGTGTGTCTACTCATTTGCCCTAGACATCTCAATTAAATGCTTCATGCCTGTGGGTATTTAATACATACATACTAGGAAAAAAGATTAATGAACTCTAGTAAGGGCATTAAAACTCCTTCATATGTACATTTGTCAACTCTTTTTCCATGTTAAATTTCTGAGAGAAACCTCAGTCCACAACATCCACACGGCCAACTCCCCTGCCATCACAATGTAGAACAGGTGACAAAGACATTGTTTCCTAGGCTGAACACTTCCACACATTCATACCCAAATGAAATGTTGACTTTCACAATGAGAAATTGCACATCTTGCTTGCAAGCTTTGCTTTTCTGTTTTGTTACTGGAAGTTGGAAAAAGCACAGACATAAACATGGAGCTAAATCTCCTGTCTTGTTTATTAAGTAATCTCAACCAGTCATGGCACTAGAGTTGCACCAACACATACAGGCTGAATAGCTGACTCTAGAGGGTTCTTGGCTTCAATAAACTGCCCTTTCATTCATTTTCTGCACTCATTTCTGATCCATCTTTGTCATTTTAGCATGTAAGCCAGACTGAGGCTACCAGTGGCTTGCCCACCTCTATGTCTTTCGTAATGTTTGTTTCTATGTGAGAAATAATTTTTAAAATTACTCAAGTTGACAGGCTGTGCTTTCTGCTAATCAAAACCACATTAGAGTTCATTCCTTTGTGCTTTTGGTGTCTCACTTTGATAGGAGCTTTGCATATAAATGGGCTTCAAAGTTTAGGCATGGGGTATAAAGGCAGCAGCACTGGAATCTTCCAGGCAGGAGCTGGATTTCACTGGCCTCTGAATGCGTACTTAGAATCACAGAATCATAGAAGGGTAGGGGTTGGAAGGGACCTCTGGAGATCATCAAGTCTATCCCCCTGCCAGCGCAGGATCACCCAGGGCAAGCTACACAGGAACAGATCCAGTAGGGTTTTAAAAGTCTCTGAAGAAGGAGACTCCATAGCATCTCTGGGCAGCCTGGTCCAGGCTCTGTCACTCTCACAGGATATAAGTTTTTCCCTTGTGTTTAGGTGGAATTTCCTGTGTTCCAGTTTGGGACCATTGCCCCTCATCATTGCCCTCACAGGGCACCACTGAAAAGAGCCTGGTCCCTTCTACTTGACACCCACCCTTCAGATATTTGTAAACATTAATAAGATCCCCTCTCAGCCTTCTCCAAACTAAACAACCCCAGTGCTCTCAGCCTTTTCTCATAAGAGAGATGTTCCAGTCCCTTCATCATCCTTGTAGCTCTCCATTGGACTCTCTCTAGTATTTCCCTGTCCCTCTTGAACTGGGAAGCCCAGAACTGGACACAACACTCCAGATGTGGTCTCACTAGTGCAGAGTAGAGGGGGAGGAGAACCTCCCTTGACCTGCTGGCCACACTCTTCTTTATGCACCCCAGAGCATAGACGTGCAGTATATCAGGTTATTTTTTTTTCTTAGAAAGCTCGAATTCATAGTGCTTATCTGTCTGATCTCTATGTGTAGCTTTGTCCCTGAGCCTCCTTTGCAGGAGCAGATAATTTTCAACAGTGTCCTGCATGTGCATACAGTTTGTTGTGGCGTTTCTTAGTAGGTGTCCAGAGGCGTGGTAAACAGACTGTGAGCAGCAGCTTATTCATATATGCTGATTCACATACAGTATTAATAAAGAGGCAGTATAAAGGATCATCACTGAACCTCCTTTTCCTGCCCACTTCCTACCAAGCCCCTCTTGGAAGGCATTCTTCAAGTGTGAATGAGTATTACTTTAATAGCGTGTCATCCTTGAATAGGCTCTTGGGTCTTGCTGAATGTTCATTTACATTGCTGTCACCAGTAGTACCTTAAAGACAAGGGATTCCACCAGTGGAATGATGACATAAGAGAAGACTGATGAGATTACTCAAGAGCTTTGCTGGAGCAATGTGTAGGGAGCAAGTGGCACAAGACTCATGGCATTTTCAAATCTGCTTCTCCTCTGAGATTCATGAAGGTGTCAGCTTTGAAGGTTTTCCTTGACAGTGGTATTTTGAACCTACTAAAGGTCATATGACAGGAAATCAAGTGTGGGATTTGTAGCTTAAACTTACTAATTAGGGTTACTTCTTTTTGCTAGGCAAGATTCTGTGGATGATAATTCTGTGGATGATAGTTCTGTAGAATTTTTATGTCCATGGCTTTGCTCTGAGACTGTTTCTTCAGAAATGGAAGGTCTTTTCAGGTTTTTTTCAGCTGGTTACCACAGTTGGAGCTGCAGTCCATTGCAGGCAAGCACTAAGTCTTGAATAATGTCAGCAATAAGCAGAAATGTTAAGAGTCCAAGTTTTTCTCAGTACAAACAGATCTATATCTATCAATGCTAAATTCATAGACATAAAATAGTTTTAATCCAGTGCCACTGTTCACCTTGCAAAGCCCTGAATTAGGATCTGTGCCTGGGTCCCGTGCTGAGTGGAGGTCACAGACCAGTACAGCTAAATTAACTTAGACTTATTAGCCTTGCCTCAAAGGACACACACATACTGTAGGCAGAGCAAAAATCCCTCAGCTTGCAGAGACTGCAGTAGTTCCCCAGGTGGAGGCAGCCAGATCCTGCCTTTCTTCAGGGCTTTTTAACAGAGACATGGCATCACCTAAACCGTAAGGTGCCTCTGGACAAGGTGACCTGCACTTTGTCTCCAGTAGAGATGTTGTCTTTGGGGTACCCAAGACCAGTTCCTTGGAAGATGCTTGCTTATGTCAGGGCAACCAACAGACCCTGTTCCTATGGATTTTGGCCCAGACTTTGCAGGTTCATGTTCTCCCTTTGAGTATTAATTTCTCATTCCTGGTCCAGCTCTGTGTGATAGCCACGAGAACAGATTCCAAACCTGCATGCAGCCATTAGTTCATCACACAAAGCATCACCCAAGAAGGTTGAAGTTCCTAAGAAGTAAGCTCTGGTTTAACTCCATTCCTGATTAGCCCTGCCAAGCCAAATCCCATATTAAACATAACCTTTAGATGCATGCCCAGGAACTCTGCAGCACTTGTTAACTGCTCAGGCTTATGATTTTACAAACCCAGCAGGTAATTCAGGCTGTCAGGAGCTCTCCTGTTTCAGGAGTACACTGTAACAGTAACTGTTAAAGTCAGAAAGTGAAAGTTGCTTTTGCTAAAGAATTCAAACTTTTCAGCTCCCTTCATAAAATATGCAAAAGAGTCTAACAGAGATTGAAATTAAAATGTATCTTAGTGGCACCCATCTAGGACCTGTCTGTGTCAGTGATGTAATGGTGTGTCAGGGAACATTATCCCCTGGGGCATTTGGCTTCTGCACCTTGTTCTGAAGCTTTGGTGATATCCTTGTCTCCATGAGTGCATTCTGAGAGGTGAGCAGAGATGGGCAGGTGGCACCTAAGACAGTGCCACAGTTGGCAGCCCTATGAATAATTCCTAAAGCTCATTAGACAAACTCATCTAAGGTGGTTCTAAAGAAATTCATGCTTAAAAATATAGTTAATAATTTTTTTTAGGGAAATGGGAAGAACAAACATACTTTTTCTGAAAAGGAAGAATCAGAAATGTCTCGAATGCAGTCGGTCCCGGTCCTTCTAGAATTAAATCTTCACAAAACCTACAGGAATTAGCAAAAAAAGTAATTCCTCTTCTACAGATGGGAAACATGGTAGGTTAACTGTAAATTCCCTACAACAAATGACCCCAAAATCATGCAGTAATAGGTGATGTTTTCACTAATACCTTTATTGCAGCTTGTTTTCGAGCCCAGTGTACAACAGAACTACCAGGAGAACAAGATAATGCACATGCTGACACAACACACAGTTCTGCCTGTAACTTTGCTTGTGTGCTTCAGGAAATCTAGGAGAAGAGCTTGTTCCTGCTGATGTGGCTAACAGAAGTACCAGGGGATAACTGCTGGCATTTTGTTATCAGTCCATGTTCAATGGGATCCACTAACATAATTTCATACTTCCAGGTAGTTATGTTGGTTTGTGTTGAGGCTGAAGTTGCAGAGGCAGAAATCAAGTCAGAATTCCATATGACTGTAGTTTATTTGGATAAAGTACATTTCTTTCATTTTTTTTCTAGAAAGATAAACCAACAAAGGATCATTTGGAAATTTTTTCCAAGCTGCTTTTCAAGCTGTTAGGGGCTTTATTGTTGGTAAGATACTGATCTGTGTGACATGAAGTGATAGCCTTCATAGGCTGTCACTTCCCATAGAAAGAAACAGCACCATTCTTTCAATGTGAAAGCTAATTTAATATTGATCTTTCACTTATAAAATGCAAAGATAATTCTTTTAGTAAAAACTCCTTGCATCAGGGCTCCTGTGGTTTTTCCAATTCAATCTGAATTTCTAAGCACTAAGGAAATCTCATTATCGAGAAGTAAAATAGCAGCTCTCTCAGCAAAAAGGTCACAGAAGTGTGAGATAGCCTTTGTACTGTGTTCAGCAGCAGTTCTTGAATATACGCATTACTCATCCATGAGGCTCGTGATGTTTAAATGCCATCTACAACAGTGCACCTTCTGTAACAGTCATTTTACTTTTTCCCTTTTTTTTGCCTTTAACAAAGCAAAGATTAAATGGTTTACAAAAGCTGTTACTTTTGGAAGGCACATTTTCTCCATGTGTCACTTGGAATTACACAGGGACTATGTCTTCTATTGGAATACTTAACTCAGTGGGTTTAGGTGTTTAAGTTCCACCAAGCCCAAAGATGTTTAAACATGTCTCTGAACTTTGAGGTTTTCTCCCTGATACCATTCCAGCCATCTTAGCTTTCTACCATCCCCATCTCCATTTCAGCCCAACTCACTGATTTTTATTTTCTTTGGTTCTGTCGTTGCTTACCCTCAGTTTCCCCTCATTTGCCTTTTGACCTGTTGTCCTGGTTTGAGTGAGAACAGAACAATTCTGTTCAGTGACTTGACTTTTCATCTCAGCCCCTTCTCAGTGACTGCGCTGTCTGAAGTTAGCAGCGTGTTTGCACAGGCAGTGGCTGCTCCTGGCAGTGATAACCCCCGTGTTTAGAGTCAGTGCCAAGGGTTGGTGTGCAGAGCAAGGCCACTGCTGGGGCTTGTGTACCACGTTGGGGGGCAGAAAGTGAAAGGCTGCAGCTGCAGGGAGGAGCAGCCAGGACAGGTGACCCTGAACTGACCAGCGAGGGGTTCCAGCCCATACACAGCATGTTTGGTATAAAGCTGAGGGGTCAGGAGGCTTGGCTCAGGTTCTCTTCTGGTTCCTTCCTTGAAGCATCCGAGGGGAACTCTGTCAGTTCTGCCTTCAATCCTGATCTGTGTGTCCTGAATCCGGTACCAGAATCTAGCTCCTGAACACAGCTCCCCTCTGCTGCTGGGCCCAGTCTGGGACTCTCCCAGTGCCTGCTCCACAGCATCAGTGGTGATGGTGAAGTAATTGCCATCAGATGGGATTGGGTTTGATATTGGTTTCATATATATTTGTATATATTCCATTTTTTATTATTATTCTTTTAATTTTCATTAAAGCTGTTCTAGTTTCCTTTTCTAATCATCAAGTCTCTCTCCCTTATTCCCTTTCTCTTCCCCTTTGGGGAGGGAGGGGAGTTAACAGAGAGTGTCTGTTACAGGTCTAAGAGGCCACCCTGATGTAAACCGTGACACCTGTTTCACTTGCCTCAAAGATCAAAAAAGATCTTCCTTTTTTCCACACTCCAGCAACATCAGACACTACACAGTTTGATCATTAAAATCAGAGAAGTTTAAAGATGCTTCTTTCATTTGTCCCTCAATCTGATTTGGTTTAGCCTTGTTTTTAAATAAGGTTTTGTAGAAGGGGTATAAATGCTATTTAACAAACTTCTTCCAAGGCCTTTAGGCTGTGGGTTTTTTCCCTTCAGAAAAAAGAGAGTGTTCCATAATCAGCCTAGCAGAAAGTAAATGGATGGGGAATTCCTGAAAACAGTAGAATGAATATATTTAATGTGAGGTTGCTTTAAAGGAAATCTGGGAAAAAAGAGAAGAATCATGGGGATCTATATACCTAAGGAGGCACGCCTCACACAATTTATTCTTACATGATTGCAGTTCTAGACAAGAAAGATTTCACAACTGAAGTTGGGAGACCCACTAGAGTTCATTCAGAGGCTCTTGATGGGCAAGAGGGAGGAACATGTTGTTGAAATGGGTCAGTATTTGTTCACTACACAGAAATTTAAACTGTTGGAGAAGATCTGTTGCATTGGAGGTAGGGCTCAGTAACGGAGATGGCATGAAAAGAAACTATAGAAGTAATGATGTGGGATTCTCAGTGAATGGAGGTTGGAAATTATGACTAAAACTTAGAGTATAGGAAGAGAGACCAAAGGTTCTTCCTTTGATTTCTGTCTCCCAGAAAAGGTTTGCTCTTATTTTATGTGTTGATCTGACTTGCCTTTTAAGCATTCATCCTTCACCTGGTAAAAACCACCCCATACAGGCATAGAAACAGTAGTTTCTGATGCCTGTGACAACCCAGCCATTGGAAAGGGCTGGAGCAGCAGCTGCCTCTAACTAGTGCATACAGATTGTCCTGTTTTGTGTGTCTTGCTCTTTGAAGCCATGGAAATACATTAATTTATGCTTTGCAGCTACATCCCAGATGATCATGGGTGTATTTTTAGACAAAGAAAAATAAGGAGGGAAGGGTATGTGCTCCTGGAGGATGCTGTAGTTTGGCAGTTGATAAGAGGAATTAGGAAATGCTCTTTTCCGTAGAGTAGAAGCTATGGTGATGTACATAGAATGGGAGTCTTAATCAGATTCTGCACACCAAATTCAGGTTCCATTTCTGACAGAGACATCTGAGTGCTTTCCCCTGCTTTCTAAACCCCCATGTGAATACACACACACACACACATGTGCACATACATACATATACATATATACATACTCTCTTTTTCTCTCTTCCAGGCTCCCACAGATCTTTGAAGGCCTGTACTTCTCTGTGGTGGACAGAGCCACCACACAGAGCTGAAAGTAAAATGATTCTGCCACCTGCAAACACATTCAGTAGGTTGTCTTACAGTTTTCACCTTTTGCTGCTCGCTGCTGTACACTGAAGTGTGCACAAGCATGTACACTTTCAAAGGTGTATTTCTGCTAAGGATGCAGACGTGTTCAGAGGAAAATGTTGAATTGTTAGTGATGTGTTATAGGTTTCTCCCTCTGAAATGGTATTTCTCTGTCAGGAGGTGTCTGCATACTTCTTCCTGCAAAGTCTGTGCAGAGATTGTCTTTGTGTTCAGGAAAAAGTGAAATCATGAATGAGATCACAGCAATATTCCCTGTGGGCCAGTGAGGCTGAACTAGGAAACAACATGCAGATGCCTTCTAGGAAGAGAAGAAAGAAGTGCCTTGAGGATGATGTTTGAATCCAGATGTCTTCAAACATGGCCGAGGAAACAGTTCTGTTCTCTGGCCTGATATGGCAAAAAAATTCATTTATGCCAAAAGGCTTTTTATCTCTGGGTAAAATTTGTCTTATGTGCTTTGCTTTTTTGAATTATAGTGTCAGAAAAGGCCTTGTGTGATCTCCCATTAATGGAGAGATGAACTAGATGATCTCATAAAATTATGATTCTAAGCTCTATTAGGTTTCTATTGTGAATACCATATTTAGGGTTTTATGGCACAAGTACTTTTCTTACAGTTAGAAAGCTTTGCCTGTGTTCAGTTTTCTTATTTTTACACGGTAGTGAAATCCCAGATTTGGTCTTACGGCCCAAGAATAAAGTTTCTGGAGAATACTAACATATTCTGGAGAATAGGGATTATACATGTCAAAGGCAATGCAAAACCTGCGTTGCACAGTTGTTGACATGTTGTTTAAATCCAAGCTGACAAACTCCATTTCCTCATTCAGCAGCGATCTCTGACAGGTTTCACAAGCTGGACAGTGACAAAAAGGGGGAAAAAAAGCCTGACAATCCTCCCATAATTGCCACCTGCAATCCCATAGAGCGGAGAAGAAATGAAGCCATAAATAGCAACAAAGATTTGTCAGGCTGTGCAAGATGAGAGCATTGATTCAGCCTTGATTGGACTCCCTACCGCTGTCCCATCGTTATTTATGTCAGGTTAACCTCTCACTTTCAGCAGTGACATCTGTTTCCCATCTACTCATTTCAGAGAACACACTGCGGTTTCCATTTTGTCAGCTGGTTTTTCTTCTGATTACATTGGAGCAAAGCTGCTGGGGTGATTTTGCTTTAAATAATGCCTAATTCAAAATGAATGTGCTTGCTTTGAGATAGGACATGTGATAAGATGTGGTACATTCCATAAAACATATCAACAACATTCAAGATTAAATGAAAACTATGAGGACCTACTGGAGAAGTTTACAGAAGGCAGAGGGAGAGGAAAAATCAGGACGAGCACAGGGGTGGAAAAACCCAGACCTGTGGGCTGGTCTGTTTTGTACAGGGAAAATGTAATTGTCAAATACCCCATAGTTGCCCACGATCTGCAGGTGATGTGTCACCAAAGGGAGCTTTTACCAGATACCTACCTCCATTTGTCACTAGATGTCTGCTTCTGTTCATCAGTTAGTCCAGTAAAGTCTCGACTGCTTTATTTCTGAACTTTGGTTGTTTTCAGTTTGAATGGGGCCTATTTTCAAAAGAAACCTTTCTAAGACAGTTTGTTGATTTTTCTTCCCTCCCATGCATGGTGGTTGTGCAGTACTTCACTTTTTGCTTTTATGCAGCAACTCCTGCACAAAAAAACAAACCCCACATTTCTTGAGCAGTACTGGCAGGGAAGGCACATTACTGTGCTGCAAGCTGTGCTCAAGGAGAAGCTGTATAGATCTTCTACTAGAGATGTTTCTTAGCTTATGTCTGTGCTTACTTACTAAACAAACTGCTCTGCTGGGGTAGCATAGAGGCACATCCTTGACTCAGGTGCCTTCTTTTGCCTCTTTTGTCATTGTGCCTTTCTCTGTTCCTAAATTGTAATCACAGACTATTTCATGCACAAGTTATAAGCTTGATACAAGAGTCATTTTGTGAAAATCAGTGATTATGAATTATGCAGGAGTCTAGCTGATATCAAGTACTACATTTCTTTAAAAACACTTGTATCTCCAGTGTAAGTCTTGTATTTTTGCACAGGGTTACTGGTTTCAACACACACACACACACACAAAAAAAAGATATAGGTAGCATTTTAAATACTTTTTGACATACAGTGCTTGCAGTACTGAAAATTTGGTTCTGGCTAAGGTCACTTTACCTCTTTATTCTGGCATCCCTCAGGGCAGGCATTTCATTGCACTTTGGACATGATTTATGTAGTCTACCTATTCAAATTCCTAGCTGCATAGAACAGCATGCCTCATCTCATGCCAAGTAGATTGTTGGTACTTAAAAGAACAACAATAATGATTCTACCTTGAAGGAGAAAAAAGCTGTATGAGCAACATAAGAGATGTCATAATCAGGAGAATCTTATCTCTGAAAAAATATGAAGCTGCTTCCTTGCCCAGAGAGATCCATAAAAAGCAAGAAATCCTGAAGTAGGTTATTGTATGATCTCTAAATAGACTGGTTTAGTAGCCTTTCCCTTCTCCCTCCCCCCCGAGTTTCATCCGTGGTGGTGTTTGACTTTGCCTCTGTCTTTTATTCTAGTTTTCCTACTGTTAGAAACAGTTGCTACTTAGAAAAGCAAAAGCAGAGAAACTTTGTGGAATTTTTCTAGCTCTTATCTTGAGACAAGAAGATAGTAAAAACAATTGCTGCTATCGCATAATCGATGTTGTTAAATCAACCAAGCCAAATGACTAACTCCTGGACTGAAGGCTTTTAAAATTATCCATTTCATATGAAAGCTTATCTTCAAAGTATTCAAACTTTAGCCAATCCTCACAGCTTCCTTCATAGAAGAGTTTTAACTCTTGTTCTATGATGGGGGGACTATGGTCCAGTGAATCAATTTACTGAAAGTCCCCCAAACCAGCAGGAGATGAAGCTATGCCCATGACAAGCAGTGCTGCTTTCTGCTGTCAGTCCTTGGGGCACCCTTGCGAGAAGTTGATCTCAACATGGCACAGGATTTAGGATTGTCTCACTACCCCCTATTTCTGGGATGCTGTATTGTCCTGAATGTCTTGAGTCTTCAGCATGGTCCCAGGTGCCCCCTGGTTTTACTGTGGTTTTTGTGGTGTTTTCCATAATCAGAGAAAGCAAGACATGCAGGTCTTGCAGAATTTTGATTGCAAATTAAAAAATAAAAATAAATAAATTAGTATGTACAATATGTACAAAAGGATCCTTCCCCTTTTATATATTACCAGTTGAGGGACTTAGTTGATTGGCTGGGTTTAATGCCTGCCACTGGATCTACCTGAGTCACTTAATGGTGTAATATTTCTCTACCGTGTTGCATAAGGCATTAAACATCATTAAGTACATGTCAGGAAAAACATGTTTAGGAATAATTACACACCAAGACTTCTGTAGAGACTCATTTGGATGGGAATAGATGGTAAGTGTGTGTGCACACGCACACGTCCATCTATTTTATAAGAACACAGTGAGAAGATATGCTTGTACAAAATGTTAAAGATCATTTTCGAGATGGCCAGAGCACGCTTTTCCCCCTGGCTTCTTCCATTTCCAGTATGTTCAGCAGCTCCTAATGACTTTCCCAGTGAAACAGCTGTGTATATGGGACTCTCATTCTGTGATGCCTGGGTTGCAAATTGTTCAGCATATTCACAAGTAGACATCCTCCCAGTGACTAAGTCCAAAATAATGTCCACACATCTTTGTCCCATGTAGATCTCCAGGTAACTGTAGAAATTAATGGATGATTAAGTATCAACATAGAAAACAGAAACTATTTTTCCTAGGTACAACTGAAAGAAGCACAAGGTGAGCTTCAATTGAGAATGAAAGTTTTCTCTATTGTCATGAGATTTGCATATTTTGACTGCACATCTTCAGACTTAACAGTGTAAGAAAAATCTTGTTTATATTGTCACAAATCAGGGCTAAATTAATTTCAGAACTATAGCACCCTATTAAAGCATCCTGTCTTTAGGAATGCTTCACTACCCCCATTTCTGAGATGCTGTATTATCCTGAATGTTGAATATTCAGCTTGGTCCCGGGTGCCCCCTGGTTTCTCTGGAAAACAAAACTGCAAGACTGGAAAAAAGTTTTGCACTGTTTTCCACAATCAGAGAAAGCAAGGCACACAGGTCTTGCAGAATTTTTATTTCCCCCTACAAAGTTATAAAAAATTAGAACATCTAATGTCATTAGATTGATGCTAGTACTACTGTAACCCAAATTAGATTCAGCTCTGTACAGTACACCAGTTAGCAAAGACAAAAAGGGATGCAATAAATAGATATGCCATTATTCTGCCAATCTTTACGATCTCTTTTATGTAGAATTCTACTTCAAAGCTCCTTTCTTGTTTGTTGCAAGATCACTTACATAAGCAACCATCAGACCTGACTCAAAATAAGTATGTTGTTACTCCTTCATGTCTGTGTCCTCAGGTATTGAGAATCTCTTATTCCTATTGTCCCTGGCAGTTCTTCAGACTGGCTCCTTTAGCTTCTTATTTTAATTTATTTATTGCCTTAATTTTTTTCTCATGTTATGCACATCCTTTTGTCAGTCACCTACATCAGTTTTTTTAAGAGGTAAATGAGGATGTTGAGAGTAGGACTGGACAGGTAGAGGGGCCAAAAAATCTGGATTTAAACCACTTTGTTTATTCCTGATGGTGCTGTTTTTAAGAGCAAATTAGGATTACTCCAGGATAAGTAGACCTAGCTGCTCAATCTACAGCTTTTCTCACAGCCTGAGAATTTCATGCTGAAAAAACTATCACTCTGGCTAATCTGCCTCCCACATTGGGAGGGGATTGGGATTCTAGCTTCCATCTCCTCGGTAGGGAGCTTGATCTTTCTGTCATTTGCACAAATGCATGTAAGTATTAAGTCCCCTGATGGCAACAGTATTTTGAAGTACACTACTGTCTGCACTGAAGCTAGAGGAGAATCAGCCCTGGTAATTCTCCTATTACAGGACCTCATTTTGCTAGAGTCTGGTAGGCATCTGGTATAGGAACACAGCACTAAAATAAAGGCAGAGCATGTATTCTGCTAAACCAGATGTTTAGACTGCTGCCAAGAGAGAACCCAAGAAAAATCTGACTTTACAAATGTAGCTATGCCTCTGAAGTATACACACATATTCATCAGCTTGTCTTTAAGTGCATTGCTTTGATATATTCATTTGTCCTCGAATCCTGACATTGAGATACAAACCTAATGGAAAAAGCAATTCCTGACAGAATGAACTAACTACTGCAAGTACTGCCTGTGCCTGCTTTCGACAGTCAGCCTTAATCTGGAACCTCTTAAAGTAGTTGGGTGATCTGGAAATACTGCACAGCTTAAGTTAATTGTCGACAAGTGCCTCTTCTGTAAATATGTGTCAGGCATTGTAAAGCACTCCCAAAGATTACTCATGTCAGAGGTGTGAAATTCAATACTCATTGGTGTACTTGCAGGAGGCACCCACAAGAGCAGTTATATCTACTTAAAGCAACCTGCCGTTGATTGGCATCGGCAGCGTTTTGCAAGAAGAAGCAAGCTCAAGAAAAAGCATCCCTTTGTACGAAGGATTTGCAATGGATGTGATGCTGTGAATAACATTGCAGGACTCTGACACAATGAATCATTCAACTTCTATGGGTGGAAAAAAAAAAAAAACATGACAATCTTTCTGTTGGCAATGAGACCAGTTAAAATTTACAACTGCACGGATAGCCTCTGCCTGCCAGTTGCAGTACTGTATCTTTGCCTAGTGCTGTGTTTAAAAGCTCTTAGCTGAATGCTAATGACCTTGACTTGAATTAACAGGCAGAGCAAACAAGGTTAACTTTGATAGTTCTTCCTAAATGGATTTTTAAAGCTGGGTTCAGGAAGAATATCTACATGACAAACAAAGGCCATGATGTCAAAAAAGCACATGATCAAGCACATCATTTTCTGTCGTGAAGCCTGGTGTCCCAAATGTACTCCAAGGTCCTGTTGAATTAAGTGCTCTACAGGAAAGAAGAGACTGTCTCTTCTGTGAAAAAGAGTCAAGCTAAAGAGGAAAAGAAAAGGGAGAGGGAGAAGAAAAAAAAAAAAAATCAGGTGCTTGATCCAGTGGAGTCAGTAACAGAGCCACAGAATAATTTTGGTCTTAGCTTCCAGACCAGACTTGGAAACTACTGAAAAGTGTAAAGCCTACTTTTATTATATTACTTGTAGTAGCGCCTAAAGTATATTAGACACTTCTTTTGAGTTGAGACTGTCATTTACTTTGATTATACTCCCAGATGGTTCCAGACAAAGGCTTTCAGTGGCAGAGAGGTTGAGGTATTAATCCAAGTAACATAGAAAAGCAAATCTAAAAGGAGTTCTACTTCTTGCTTTGCTTGCAAAATATTACTTTAGCAATGTGCTTATTCCTAGCTGAACTCTGAAGAGTTTGGTGACCCTTTGGTGACCCTTGATGAATTTTCCAAGCATATACTTTTCACCATCCCTCTTGTCTTTGGGACTACACATTTATTGATAGAATGAACAAAGGTGGAAGTAAATGAAAATATCTAGTGTTGTAAAGGCTAGAAGATATAACAAATCTACATGAGAAGGAGGTGGGAGTTCCTTTTTAAGTTAATTCACTGAGTGGTTGATATTTCCTTTTGAACTGATGGTTTCCATCTCTGCTCCAAAGTGTGTGATGCTCTGGGACTCAGAAATCATTTTCCATAGCCTTCACAGTGTCCTTGGTCAAATAGTTTCATTTTGCTTTACATATATATATTTTTAATGCTTTGACTTTGAAGGACAAAGGTACTATGTGACAGAAAGGTATTAGTTAGTTCCTTTTTACTAGATCAGGTATCACCAAGAAGAGGAAAGTTAGAAAGAAATTCAGGAGGTTTGTCTTTCTTTGTATCTGCTAAGAATAACTGATCAAAATTCCTTCTGTAATGTCCAGTGTAACAAATCTAGGACTCACTTAAGTATGAGTAGCAGCCAAACCACCAATTTGCAGTTATTTATCCTGGGGTAACAGATTTCCTAACAAAGGAGAAAAATGGTCAGTGTAAACTTTGAAAGTACATTAGGAGAAAACTAAGAAAATTATATCCCTTCCCCAGCAAGAGGTATGGTAATTTAATTAGTAATTCTCCAAAAGTGGCGTCAAATGTTGATGCCATTTCCCAAAACCAGCAGCTATTTACATTCCAGATCATTTCCAGCTACTCTGATTCCAACTAGATCAATTCTGTAAGCTCGAAAACATATAAATATTGGATTTTAGCCTAATGCTAGAGTAGCATACAGGTCATTAACTGTAATTCAGGCCTTGCAGGCTATTTGCTGACTCTTCTGAATAAGAGCAAAAGCATTTCTCCCTCTCAGAAAGAACTGCTGTATTTTGTTTTGCAAGTTTGGGAGGTGGGGGGCAGTTAGTCCTTTTAAAACGCTAATAAGCATTCAGAAGACAGAAACTGAATAAATTCACCCATAGAGATTTGGCCTTTCCCTGCCTGGTACACTTTTCAAAAAAGAAATTTGCAATTTGATGGAAATGTATTACTTGCTGTGCAGTAAACCTTAGGAGCCTGAATCAGGACCAGGCACACAGTTGCGTGCTTGGGATTTTCCATGTACCCCCCTAACCCTGCAGGGAAGGATACGCTTGGGGTTTTGGTTTTGGTTTTTTGTTACCTCATGTGACTTTTAAGAAAGTCTGTCAAACAGGTTCTGCAGGACTATAGGAAATTTGGTAGGTGTCTCTAAAATCTCTTCTGGTAATAAATAGCCCCAGAGATTACTTCTAAGGAGGCATGGTTGAATATTTTATGATATTATGTTGGTTTTTTTCAGGGAACTTTAGGAAATAAGAGCTGTCTTGTAGCTCAGGAAGCTGTGTTTATCATTTTTATTTCCTGAGCAATCTCAGTTCTTCATCTGCCTTTTAAAATATTGGTAGCCCATAAGACTGAGCCACCCTTCTGTTTTAACATCATTATGTTCCCAAGGCATGAATAGCTTACAAAAATGACAAAAGTGTATCAAAATTATTTAAGAGAAGGACGTAATAAAACTGTCTTTAGAAAAAAACTGTACTTTGCTGTCAGTGGTTTAGCACAGCGTCCAGTTGATCGCAACAGCTTTTCTGATGGTCTGCAGGAGGCAGGCAGTGGATGCCCTGGGAGCAGGGTATGGGCCTGAGCCTGCTGACAGTGTAGCTTTCTGCCCGTGGTGTACGCGTTTGTCAGAGCTCTAACCTTCCTCACTCTCGTAAAGTTTGGGGGAACGGATGTGCTGTGGCTGAACAGGTTGGGGAAATATGGTAGCTCCTGTTTTCTGCTTCTGCTGCCTTTCTGAGCCTCTCTAGATATGCAGAATGAGAGTAGACTGAATGGAAGAAAGAGGCAGAACAGGTCTAGGTGCTGTGGTCTTCAACATATCCCAACAACTGCAGGAGAAATTTCTCCCACAGATCAAGGCAGCCGCCAGCTCCAAGGCTGCCATGAAACCATTAGTCTGTGACAGAAGCTTTGACAGCATGTTTACACTTTGCACTGTTAAAAATTAATACCATACTCCAAATGATGCACTGTGCACCACACACTGAGACAATGAAGTGATGGACAGAATGACAGATGGGAAGTATCTATTTCCTGGTTATTTTTCATTACATTCAAGAGAAAACTAGGTGTTTTACCTTTTTCAGTGAATAATGATCTATCAGCCAGGTAGGTCTGTACCTGAATAATGTTATCTTTGGTCCCAGTTTGAGTGAGAACAGAACAATTCTGTTCAGTGACTTGACTTTTCATCTCAGCCCCTTCTCAGTGACTGCGCTGTCTGAAGTTAGCAGCGTGTTTGCACAGGCAGTGGCTGCTCCTGGCAGTGATAACCCCCGTGTTCAGAGTCAGTGCCAAGGGTTGGTGTGCAGAGCAAGGCCACTGCTGGGGCTTGTGTACCACGTTGGGGGGCAGAAAGTGAAAGGCTGCAGCTGCAGGGAGGAGCAGCCAGGACAGGTGACCCTGAACTGACCAGCAAGGGATTCCAGCCCATACACATCATGTTTGGTATAAAGCTGAGGGGTCAGGAGGGTCTCACCCCTCTTGGCCTACCTAGCTGGCTTGGATGAGCTTGGCTCAGGTTCTCTTCTGGTTCCTTCCTTGGAGCATCCAAGGGGAACTCTGTTCTGCCTTCGATCCTGATCTGTGTGTCCTGAACCCGGTACCAGAATCCAGCTCCTGAACACAGCTCCCCTCTGGTGTTGGGCCCAGTCTGGGACTCTCCCAGTGCCTGCTCCACAGCATCAGCGGTGACGGTGACGTAATTGCCATCAGGGGAGCTGGGTTTGATACTGCTTTTGTATATATTTGTATATATTCCATTTTTTATTATTATTCTTTTAATTTTCATTAAAGCTGTTCTAGTTTCCTTTTCTAATCACTGAGTCTCTCTCCCTTACTCCCTTTCTCTTCCCCTTTGGGGAGGGAGGAGAGTTAACAGAGTGTCTGTTACGGGTCTAAGGGAATGCCCTGACCCTGAACTGTGACATCTTTCCAGCTTAATTTCTCTATCGATGTTAATATTTTTTATAATGGCACTCAGACATCCTTGGAAAATTATTTGGGTCATCTGAAAAAATAATCTTGGTTGAACTGCTTTCGAAATTACAGAAGTCATAGTAGAAGTGATCTGAAGCAGAGGCTTTGCTCACAGTTTCAAGTGATGTGGTGGCACAAGTACTGTTTTATACTTCATTAGCAGGCAATTAATAATGCATGGTAGACATGGTGTCTCCTGTTGGAGTTCAGCTGTGAAATTAAATGTCTCATTTAGTCTTAAGTGTCTCAGAATGAGAGATGTCTCATTCTGGCTGTCACCTTCTGTGAAAATGCAAAGGATTAGGATTCCTTCAAATTCTGGTGCTCGTATCTTTAAGGAAACTAGATCCCAGGTTTCATGGTGTATTAGAACATCATCCTCTATAGGTTTCTTTCTCAATACTTTTCTTTGCTCTTTTCAAGAACAAAAGCAGATTTTTCATCTCTTGACTGTATGCCTTGACTCGGTTGTTTAAAATCAAAGGGCAGAACTATCTGCCAGTGTGTGTCCCAGGCAACAGCATTAATTTGAGGGATTCTAAACGCCGTAAGGAATAGCCTTACAGCTGAACAGGAAGTAAAAAATCATACCAGAAAAATTAAGAAGAATTTAGCTATTCATGCAAAAGGAGACAATATGTGAGGAAATGAGTAGCTACTCCTGACTCTATGCGCTAGCATAAGGTGAAGATTAAAGAAGAGAAACCTTTGTGCTTACATTTAAAATGCCTAAGGTTTTCAGACGTTGTTGTCATGAGTATGAAGAGAGAGATACTTACACAGTGATTGATAGATAATAACCAGGTTATGTAAACAAAAACATGGGATTCTAGGGAAAAGAATTATTGTATCTCTCTTTATTAGTGGTAGTAAAACCCACAAAGTCCCACGCTATTTCATTCACCCATGTCAGAGTGTGGGAATGAAAGTGGCTGCAGCAGAACCAGAGAGCTCTTTTCATTAACCCAGCACACATCTAATTTCAGTGAGAATAAAGCTGTCTGTGTTACCAGAAGGGTACAAAATGAGCAGTCAAGAGAAAATAATGTAGTAGCTCTCTCCGTCTCTTTTCCTCTTCTTTGAATTCTGAAATTGTATATCTGTGGTGTGCTTAAAGAGAATAGAGATAGGTGCATATTTTGTGTATTTCTAAAAAGAAACTGAGACAGAAGGAACCACTGGGTGGGAGAGCCCATTTTGATGTCAGAGCACATGTAAAATGTTTTTGACACAGGTAAGGCTAGCAGTCTGATGTTAAGGTGACTTTTGCCACTAACATCCTGTTTCCAGTTGCTTAAACACTTATAACATTCTGGCTGTTTGTGCCAAAACTGTCAACCTGGACTAAAATTATGTGCAGGGAAAGGGAAGGGTGAGGACAGAGATCATTTCAACCAAAACTATTGATCTCTTTCTGAGGAAAGTGAGAGATTCCTTTTAGTCCTTCTAGGTTTTGGACTAAGCCAGTGCAATTTTTCTGTGACAGGTGGTTACAAGTAATAATACAGATGTGACTTTTTTCTTTGTGCAGGCACTGTCCTAGTTGGCCAAATAATAAATCCTTAAGCAACCATACTTTGTGCATGCTTGGTAAAAGACTTTAATTTAATTAATTTAAAATTAATTTAATTTTTAAATCTTTAATTCATTTTAGGAGCTCCACTTCTAAAAATCTGAAGTTTCTGGCTCCTGCAAGCATGTTCAGGACTTGGGTGAGCTCTCCTCTGAGTGCAGCATCCTCACAGCCTGACCGCAAAGTACCAGCGGCAGGTATCGAGACAGGAGACTTTCAGCCAAGAAGCCAAAGACAAAAGCAGGAACGCTGGCAACTGCTAAGCATTATACACCCGAGGTATGATCACCATGCAGAGAAATCTGTGTTAAACTTATGCAAAGCCACCTTGCTAGCATCTGTTGTTTGCATGGTTACAGTTACTGAGCAGTATCGCTTGGGAAAGCACTGATTGTAAGTGCCAAATGAACGCGGGTAGCATCTGCATTTCTCCTGCATGTATGGCCCATGGCTACTCATCTTCTTAAAATACATTAAAAAAACATGTCCTAACTGCCTCATGTGGGCACAAAATCCCATCCCATGCAGTCCTTTCTGCATCTTTTCTCCCAACTACGTGCAAGCGTTTTATCTGTGTACATTGTGGTGAGCATTGCAGCAGGAACCACCTTGGGTAGGAACACTGGGACAGAACAAATCCTCCACCCAGCACAGAAAACAACACACAGAGACATGCAAACAGTGCCAGTGGCCACCTCTGCTCCACAGGAGCCACCCAGAGTAATCTACAGAGCTGCTCCAAACTCTCACCTGGAGAGCAAAAACCTTTCAGTGCATTCTGGTGTCAGGTGGCTGTTGGTCTTGATAGCCATGACCAGTTTCACCTGGGGCCTCCACCCACACCCATGGGCCCAGCAGTCCTATTTAAGCCCCGCCCTGGGCCTTTGTTCCCCTCTGAGCTTTGTTGTAAGTGTGCTTGTCTGTGGTACTGCTCTCCTGGGTGGATCTTGTGTCTTGGTTGTGTATTTCCTGGATAGACTCCTTATATGGACTTGTCTCCAGTCGTATTTCAGGATCCATCTCCTTTGTTTCTAGATGGACTCTCTGGACCTGGTTCATCTCCTTGCAGTGCCTGGGGCTGTTGGTGATCTCTGTTACCAGCACCCAGCTCTGGCTGCTGTCTTCAGCCTCAGTAGGACTGTCCCCCTCAGTAAGGACCCAGCCTGTGCTAGGGCTGCCTTTGACTGCTGGTTTTCCTTCTCCTGGGGAGCAGCTCACCAGTCTGATGTCCTGGTGCCTGTTGAGGTAAGCTTAAATGTGTGACTGTTAGTCTTGAGTTATGTGTTATCAATACAAAGCCCTGCAGATGTTTTGTGGTTTTAGTGCTTCAGTAGTTGTTTGGCGATTACCAAAGTTGTTTGTGAGGCTTTGTAGGTTGAAAAGAAAGATGTGCTATGGATTTTGTTGTTAATTCTCAGTCCCTTTATCAGTGCAACTACGTGTGTGACTATAATATGAAAATGGGGATATGTGGCATAGATGATCTTTAGACAAGCCTCTTAATTAGAATGGGACAAATTTCCCCTGCCATGCTCTCCTTCTGCTGACTCCAGGAAGCAGCACAGGTTGCAAGTCTAGGTGAGGGCTTGCATCTGGGATAGTGCACAGTGTGACCCACTTCACATGTGAACCTTGGCTGTTGCTGCAGGTGAGAAAGCCATGAGCTGGGTGCTGAGGAATGCTGATGGCACCTGGGTCAGAAGCTGTGGTTTGAGACAGGTAGACATGCTGGAGAACCAGCAAGAGCTGAGATTGCTATAGAAAGAGGCAGGCAAGAGATCAAAGCCAGGGAGGTGGCTGCTCTGACTTGCTGAACATGGCTTCTGCAATGAAGAACTGCTGTGCAAGTAGGAAGAAGTCCAGAGCAGTCTGGGAAGGGTAATAGGGAAGATAGAGGAGACATGCAGGAGGTCAGCTGGCAAGATGGACAGGATGTGAAGTCAGATAGGGCCAGGGTTTGATTTCTTGTGGTAGGAGCTCATAAAAGCTCTATTTAATTTTTTTTGAGGTGGCAGGTACTGGAAAATTGCTGTCTATCTCAGGTTGAACTTCTAAATTTATCTGTTCCTCAGCTCTCTATATGAAGCCTGTCGTTAAAATTACTTTTGCAGGGGTTTTTGTGAAGGCAAATTAATATTTGCTGAGTCTTTGGAAGAGATTGTCAGGAAATCGCTCCATCTTCCAAATTCTGTGTGATAAATCCTTGCCTATTAATTCACTGAGGTGGAAAAAAATGTGGATGACTGCTCACCAGCCATCCACTGTGTTGTCTCGGGCATCCTCTGAAAGAGACAGTACTTGTTCTGCTACAAATAACTGGGCACAAAGGAACAGCATTAAATTTATGTATGTAACATTTGTTCTGGAGCTTTCCTTAACCTGAGTGTGGTTCTTCAGAGTATCCAATTCAAAAGGATATGAGCCTGAAGGAAGGTCCTAGATTCTCAATGTCTCAAAACTATCACCAAGTGTAAATCCAGCTTTAAGCTGCTTCTTTTGATATGAATTCCCCTGCCTGCTATTCCCTGAAAATCTAAACCCGAGGTATTCAGATGGCACAGTAATTCAATTAATACCTGTCCCAATTTTCTAATTCATTGAACCTGCAGCAGATTAATGGGGTATTAAGATCTGAACTTTCAGATGTTCAGAGTACTCAGCAATTCCATGCTGCTTCCTAGGGGGAGTACCTGTGCCAGGTAGGTGCTCGGACATCTCCATGGGATTCTTGCCCCATAGCAAAGAGGGAAGCTGCTTCATCAAACTGGGAAGTGCTAAGGGAGATGGCTGTTACCTCAGTGACCTGCAATAGGCCTTTGCATTGCCTTTTGGTCCTGTGATTATTATTTTGTTCATGTGTCAGGTGAATGGAGGGATGGATGCTTCTGGCATGAAATGGTTATGGTTGAGATCTTCTGGGGTTTATATGAAGGAATGTTTCTGGACATGTATTCCATCTTCAAGCTGAAACACTACCAGAATTAGGATCTGTCTTTCAGAATTATGGGGAGCATATTGCAAGAAACATCAAAGACTGTCCCCTCACTCTTTACTATTTGAGGTACCAAGGACACATGGGATGGGTTTGTTTGGCTGTTGGGCAAGGCAGGAGAATCTTTGCTGCCTTAATACCATCTTCAGTTTATCAATTTAGTAAACCTATCTGCTTAGATGCTCTAAGCAGCCCAGTGAGATGTTTCAGTGTGAAATCCACTCAACTCCAAGTATTCTCCCAGATGAAAAACAATACAGGCTGCACTACCACAAGCAGAGCATTTATAGGCAACAATTGCAGTTGCAGAAGTCTGGTCACTCTCTAACAATATAAATAAACACTAAGCTGGAAATCCAAAGAGCAGTGTTGGCTTTTCTGGCTTCTGCTTATTTCTTCTCCCCTTGTTATGTTTAGTGTTCTTTATTTGCAGCAGCTGTGGACATGTGAATGGTGGATCAAGTGTTGTAGTTATTTTCAATGGCATGCAGTTCAGCTTCCATAAAAGCAAACGCAGTGAGAATGCCTGGCAAGCTGCCATTTGAGTCTGTTGCCTTTAAATTGCTGTTCTTTAGTGTTGACATAGCCATCTACCCTTATGTTAAGGTATGAAATTTAGCTTCAGTTTTACTAAGTATCTAGCTTGTGTGGTATTCCAGAGAAGTTTTTCCAGAGTAATGAGTTAGCAGCTGCCTATGGAGTATCTTTTGTGCTGTACCTGTTATGTGACCTTTGGTTTTTGGATTTGGCAGTGCTTTAGAATAGGATTGCTCATGGTGAATAGAGACCACAGCACTGAAGCCTTCACATTTAAGGGCAGTAAGAAGCCCCCTGAGTATTGATTGAGCTAAAGTAGTAAACCAAAAATCTGAAGAACTTATCCTCTGAGGCTTAACACTTGGTTCCTTTAGGGGAAATATAGGGTCTCCATGCTCTAGTATTTGCATTTTCTTTTGTAGGCCTTACTTTTAGATACTGAGCAGTGCATGAGTGAAATTACACCTGCATCTCTTAGACCACCTCACCAGGGCATTTTCTGTGTAGGACTGGCTCAGGACAGCTGTTTTTATTTGAATGGCTTTGCACTGTCATACTTGGTTGCCCTGTAGTCAGGGTGGAGGAAAGAAAATGTCAACCCATTTTCTATGGGAAAGGAAGAGTGAGAAGCTGGTGAGTTAAAGTTTTCAGGATGAGAAGTCTCAAAACCTGTACAGCTTCTTCCTGGCAGTGGTGCCAGTATTTAGGTGGTTGCTACTGTGTTTTGGAAGGCAAATGAACCTTTGACCACTGAGGCATTTTTAGAAACCTCTGCTCTAAATTTTGAACAGAGGAGCCTATTGTATCTCTTACACAATGTGCAGTGACTCAGGGTGCATGAGAGGGACCTTTGGGTCTAATCTAGGTTCTCTGAAGCACCTCCCTGGAGTCAGGGGCAGAACTTTGGGCACCCTGGTAGCTTAGCTAGAAGCAGTGAACTAGCTCCTTTGTTGTTTTTTCTTCAAGCTTTCTGTTTGTCAGATTTCTTTAACTATTTGTTGTTTTAGTAAGACTATATATTTCAGTGGTTTAAATCAGTGAAGTCAACTTTTGTTGACTTTTACTCAGCAGCAGGTTCTTTAATACGTATGAATTAAACCAAAATGTAAGAAGCAGCAATGTTAATTTGACTTTTGGCTAGAGAGAAAGTAATCTTAATGTCTAGGTCCATTTGCTCCAGCTGGTAATACACAGCATGTCATAACCTTTCAACAGTCTATTTAACCAACAGCTTTACTATACATATTCAAGCTGGAGAAATGCCAGAAATTCAATATTATTTTTCCCCAGAAAAAATATGTAATTTGAGAATTGAGCTACTGTAGCTGAAAATGAAAGTTCCTTAAAGTATAGTGTCCAAGGAAGCTTTATTATGGGAAAAGACAAGGATGCTTTTTAATAAGTTATGTTCTGTGGTAATCCAAATATTTTTCCAAAGTGACTGTCAGAAATTTCTTTAAAATCTAAATGTCCCTGTTTTGTCTACTTTTGAATCCTTGTATGCTTGTGACACTTGGGTCCAAACAGCCTTTGGGGAAAGCAAGAACCTAAACAAAACTACATCAATGTGCTGAATCATTAACTGAATGGTTTCAAAATGTTGAAATGAACTTGAAGAACTTCTTGTTTTGTTTTATTCCCCTCTGGGATTCTGGATGCTTCTGCATTTCCATCAAAGCTGGAGAGGTGATACTTGTGGATCTACCTCTGATGTGCCATAAATGATTCCTATAAATGTGAGAGAGAACTCTTGCCTTTGAAATCAGAAAATGTTTCCCACTGGTCTGGATCAGGCTAGAACTGAAATTCTAACTTTACTTCAAGTGAAAGGGTATTTGAGGATTAGACTTGTGTAAAACACTGGGATTTTTTTGTTGTCTGGCTGTGTTGATAGGCTTGACTATCACAGTTAACAGCCTGATTTCTACAAAACTGGAGGATGCTCAATGATAGCACTTGACGAGGTTGGTATCAACAATAATGTTTTGACACTTTCCTGTTTGTTTTTCTGGATCAGTTCTGTGACCTCATTCACAACATGGCTGCTCAAGCTAAGGCAGGTGCTGTGTCATGCCAAGGGGTACAAGTAAGATGCATAGAGTGGGAATCATTTCAGTAAGTATTGCCACTGAAACCTCATTCTTTAATTCAAAACAGCCTTCAGTTTCACATGAATCTAGAGAACCATCTGGGACTTGGATCTCCATCTCATGTGGAATAATTACCAGCTCTCACTAACAATTGGGTTTTCCCCATTTTGTCAATTTTAAGACATGAGACATAATATTCAAAGTGATTTATAAATAGCATTTAATTCCTGTGCAATTTTCAGGATGTCTACAGTATTGAATTTATGGGTCTCATGTATTTGAATAAAATATTTCATAATTGCATCATTATACTCAGAATTTACTTGAAGGTGACAAAAGAGGATTTCTGCCTAATCTTGTTTCTCCTGACTCAGCCTATTAATAATAGGAGGTGTACCCTTTTGAGATGGATTGCTCTTCTCCCATCCTTTAAAAAAAGTTCTTGCCCTCTCTGCAGGCACAGCTGCTGTGCTGCTGTAGCTTAAAGCTGATATCACAGAATGGTAGGGGTTGGAAGATACTTCTGGAGATACAGTTTAACCCTGCTGCCATAGCAGTCTCACCTGTAGTAAGCTGCATAGGAATATATCCAGGTGGGTTTTGGAAGTCTTGGGAGAAGGAGACTCCACAGCCTCTCTGGGCAGCCTGGGCCAGGGTCTGTCACACTCATAGTAAAGAAGTTTTTCCTGACTGAGGTGGAACTTCCTGTGTTCCCATTTGTGGCCATTGCCCCTTGTGCTGTCACTGTGCCACTGAAAAGAGACTGTGGTCCTATTGTCTTACCACCCACCCTTCAGACTAAACAGCCCCAGGTCTCTCAGGCTTTCCTTTTAAGAGATGCTCCAGTCCCTTAATCATCCTCATAGTCCTCTGTTAGACTCTCTTCAGTAGTTCCCTGTTTCTTGAACTGGGAAGCCCGGAACTGGAGACAGTACTCCAGATGTGGCCTCACTGGAGCAGAGTTGGGGGGGAGGGGAGAAGAACTACCTCCTGGACATGCTCTTCTTTATGCACCCCAGGATACCATTTGCCTTCCTGGCCACAGGGGCACATTGCTGTCCCATGGATAACGTATTGTCTACCAGGACTCCAAGTTCCTTCCTCATGGAGCTGCTTTCCAGCAGGTCAACACCTAACCTGTACTTGTGAATGGAGTTATTCCTCCCCAGATATGCAGATAAACTTGCCATGACTTCATTTTCCCCATAGCATGGTAACTTCTGACACTACAGCAGCTATTTTATGAGAAGATGAGGTCTCTGAAGTAGTGGGAACAAGCTACTGAGAGTCAAGTGGGAAAGACAGTGCTGAAGTAATCCCCATCCGAGAGCCCTCTGGGAAGATCACAGCTACTTCATTTCCTAAACTGAACCCTATCTTAGAAGATGTAGCTTGTCATCTTTGTGTTCCCTGGTGGATTGTAGTGAGGTGTCTGAATCTGTGTGTGCAGCTACATGCTCTGAGGGGAATAGGGGTGGATGTTCATGATCAGTAAGGGAAAGCTTCACAGGAAGGAGACAACTGTATCTGTCTCAAACTGCTGACACAAAGGGCATGACAGGCAAGCTCCTCACAGTGGCGTGAGGAGCAATGGTTGTAGATTTTTACCAGCAGCAGTTGTCTATCTAAAGATAACTGTCCCAAAGTAGGAATAAAAGCAGTTAGTGCCATATTTCATCCACCTCATTCATAGCATGGTTTGGAACACTTCAATACTGCAGCTATGCTAAGGCATAGGTGCACTTACTCTTTGGCTGCCTGTTACTGGGGCAGAAGGTGGCCATGTCTTCTCAGACAGCAAGTGTTAGCTTGCTTCATGCATCTCTGAAGACACTCCACACCCTGATAACATGGTCATCTGCACTTTGGTATTTAATCATCATTGATGCTGTTCACTTAAGTTTATACAGCTTGTGGAAAAAGTCATTCTCTGCCCAGTTTAATAGGCAATAATGGGCTCTTTGTTTCAAGTTCTTTGTCTTTTCATTTCAGCAAAGAAATGGGCAACTTACTATTCTCTGGATTCCTTTTCTGAGTGCGGCACCTTGCTATTGATCGCTATTCCTTTTGGACTGTTCCAGGCGGTACTTTAAATTTAATACTTGTGTGTTGGCCTCTACTTTTGTGTGTTTAGTTTTCTTCTGCTTTGGACATTTTGGGATGTTTTATGGTAGTGCACATCAAGTGAGTGGTTTAGGTTACTGCAGTGACAACAGTTTTCATCTTCACTTAATACATGCAAAAACTGTACCTATCTGCTATTACTAAATCCCTGGGTGTTTTGTGGCCAAAAGTAGTCTGTGGCCTTAATTTGCATATACTAGAAGGTTTTATGTTTACTTAGTCCCCATTTTATTTATATTGCTGTACTATGCTTAATAAAGTGCCTTGCAGAAGCACATTGGGTGGTAATGGCTGCTATCTGTCATGTAGAGATTTTTTTCCTACAGAACTCTGTTCTGTTTCTAAAAATTGCTTGTGCATCAGTAGTCTCCTAAATTGCATAAGTGGTTAATTGTTTCCTTTTGACTAATTCATACCTAATCCTGGAAACTGACTCCAGATACAGAAATGTGAATGTGTCCCACTGTCAATTATTTGCAATCCTGTGCACATTTTCGTATTCACATCCACAGAAATAAGCAGATGATACATGCTGAAGGATCAAATGCAGTTTTTCTTGAACCTTGACTACCTGTTCACACTCCCTTAAAGAGTTGCATCTCAAGACTATTCACAGCACTTAAAACCTGTGAGCTGTTTTACAGCAGCTGCCATATCTGTCTGGTCTAAAAAAAAAATTAATTTCTAAACACTCCTTCTCTCCATATGTCTCTTTGCCATGATGCTGAATATTGTGCTTGGTTTCCATGTATTTCCTGGGAATCCTCTGAAGAAAAAATGTAAACAGCCTCTTGAGAAGGAATAGTGTGTTGACAGGGAAATAAATACAGGCTATGGGCACACACCTGAGCACTCATCCTGAGCAGCCTTAGGTGTATGTATCTGTCCTGCCTTCAGGTAAGGATCAAGTGAGATAACCTCCTTGCAGATGTATTTGCAAAACAACAGCTACAGGCAAGAGATCCTTCCTGATGAGTTGTGTATTTCCATGCGTAAAGGTTTTTGTCAGCTATAGAATTATGTAGGCCTGAACTGTCATAGGTGGAGACTTGTTCAGCTCTGAGTATGTACGTGTTGCATTAAGGTAACACGGGACAGACATCGCTTCTGCACGTTGCTCTGTTCTGTTGTCTGCCTTTGTCACACAGGCTCCTCACCACACACTGATTATTTTTGTCGTGCATGCATACATCAACCCAAGCTTCACGGCATCTTTACACTTGTTATCTTGTTATGTTAAGCTAGAGGCTTATTAAGAAGTGACTATCCTTTGGTCAGAAGTGAAAACACAAACCCTGAAGGCTTTACTTCAAATAGTTGCCCTTTCCCCTTCTACAGAAAAACTGTAACTGTATCTAGTGGCTCACACAGATAAATTAGCTGCAAGCAATTCCCCTGCATGTGTGGCCTTTTTACTAACAAGAAAAAGAATTGAAGCAACTGGCACTTTTAACTAGGTTCCAGATATAGACAGATACTAAAGCAGCTCAGGGATTTTGCATTTTGCTTCCTATCATTGCTGTGCATCAAGCCGGGCTATTTAATTTCCTTCTCTAGGGTTACAGAAGGTGGGTTTGCAGACAGAGACTGTAATGTTAAATGTTTAGGTAAATGGAATTTGTGATGCAACTCTTCTGGTATCTATTGATTGCCTGCCTGTATTCTTTTAGCCTGTATTTGGGTTTACCTTCTTATTGAGGGGTTGCTTTCCTAGCTCTTGCAGACTGAATTACCCTGGAAGGGATGCAGTTCCTACTTGTACCTCACACAAGAGAAACTTAGAAAATCTGGTTTTTTTTAACCCTGTGAAGCCTGCCTGTCAGGGTAAAAATGGGAAAGGGAGTAGATAATTCTGTCTCTGAATGCAGCATCTGAAAACCTCAATGATTCCTCAGCTTTATACTGTATATGAGATATATATATAGAGAGAGAGAGAAAGATATAGATCGATAGATCTCTATGGGATGGAATCCCTCATTGGTTAGTTTAGGGTCTCCTGTTCACTCCTCCCCATAGGTGGGGCCTTTTACTCTCTGCACCCCCCAACGTGGTACACAAGCCCCAGCAGTGGCCTTGCTCTGCACACCAACCCTTGGCACTGACTCTAAACACGGGGGTTATCACTGCCAGGAGCAGCCACTGCCTGTGCAGACACGCTGCTAACTTCAGACAGCGCAGTCACTGAGAAGAACTGAGCTGAAAAGTCAAGTCACCGAACAGAATTAGTGCTGTTCTCATTCAAACAAGGACAAAAGTCTTGCCTTATGTTTATTTTACTAATTAGTTCCCTGAGCTAGTAACGAAGTGTGAAAGTTGGGAAGACCCCATTACTTCAGGTCTTGCAGGGAAGGAGTCCCTTGTATTGCTGCAATTCAGGGCATTTTCCAGACAGGTGCTCAATCTCTGAACATTAAGTGGAAGTAAGATTGACTGACTAATTATTGTCAGCAGTGGAAAGCAGAGGATGTCTGTACCACTTTATACTCTGTGGTTATTGGCATTGAAAAAATAAAACACCCTTTCCCACCAATGCCTTAAAAGGAAGAAAGCAGAAAAAATATCCAACTCGCCTATATCTTGATATTTAATAAGACTTTTTTTTACTTGGTTTGATAGCAAATGCATAAAATCTATTGCCACAGGGGTCAGACAGAAGGTGATATTGGCTAAATGTAACAGACAAGGAGAAATTTTTTTTTCTTGAGCAAAGGTAGGGTACTGGTGAGATAGTACAAGAGTTTGTAGCTGGAGGCTTTTATAATTTTACAACTCAGGGGTGAGGAACTTGTATTTGGAAATTTGATTTTTGATTTCTTATGTGAGTTTGAGTCTCTCAGTAAACAATATCTTCCCCTATCAAAGTGTCTTCAGGCCAGAAACTTAGACATGCAGGAGCAGAAGTGCAAATTAAGTGTAAGGTCAAGCTTTTGGAACTGATGGAGATTTCACATTGCCTGATATATAATTGTAGGTTTGGTGTTTCATTGCTCTGCCAGCTTAATTTACATCCTTTTCTGATCTGGTGAGATATGACTTCTCACAAATTATGCTTGAAATTATCTTTATGGTGATTAAATGATCTAATCTTTGCCATCTACTGTATGGTAAGTGAAGTCCATGAAAGTTTAATGAGCCTGAAGAACTTCCTTTATGAAGGAGGATATAGGGCTTAATTTACCTAGAATTATTCATAGTCTTTTGAACTAGGATAGTCAGTGGACTTGGCAGGTAGCAATGGCAGGATCTTGGCTCTATTTAAATCAGGAGAAATAATTGAGTGATGTAAAGGGAAGAGTGATAACGATTTTTTTCAATAACTCACATAATGTTTTTGTGGGAATATGTGAGTGTGTAAGAATTGCTGGTGCAATTCTGATGATAAAAAAAGGAAGGATATTCTTCACAAACTTTTTAGTGTAAAGGTGTTTTTAAAATGCTGTTTTAGTAAAGGGAAAGTTGCTCTGCATCTTGAGAATTAGTAGATTCCAGTTCTGATAGTGAGTGGCAGTGTAAATTTGAAGCAGTTTCCACCGTAGGTGTAACTGTTCAAGGAAAAGTCTGATCCACATCCAGGTGGATCTTGCACAGCTGCTCCCATCCTTATCCCCCGAGATGTTGACAACTCAAATAGTCTGACAAAATGTGAAAGAAAGGGGTGTCTGAGGTGGAAAAAGGTCTAATGATTTTCCTTCTGGATCTTGAGGAATTGGAGAAATTTTGCGTGTTTCTGCCATGCTGAGGTTAATTTTGCTTCTCTGCATATTTATGCCTGAAACTTGCACAAATGCCAGACAGAGTAAAACACTTGGAGGCATTCAGTTCAAGAAAACTCAAGTATTTGCTGCTTCTGTCTCTCAACTCAACACTTTTTCCTAACATGTAAGTCAGGATATCTGGTGCAAGTCCTGGGTGAAACAAGCTCAAAATATGTAGAGAAGTACTACTTTAGATCAAGTTTGTTTGTTTGTTTTGGGTTTTTTTGGTTTTTTTGAGCTTGTTTGCAAGTATACTTGTTTTCTTATGAAAATGAAAAGGTAAAAAACGCCTCTTGGGTTGAACCTAGTATTCAACCTTTGGTGCTTGAGCACAAGAGCAGCTTTTTGGCTCACATGAGTTTCCATAACAAAAGGAAGTACAACAGTGCTCCCATAGTCAGGAATATGTCCCACATTGTGGGAGGGTTAAGTTCAGCTCTAGTCTCTGCCTGATGGGGAGCAAGAGCCTGAGCAGTGGCAGGTTGTGGTAGCCCTGAGGAACACTGCTAGTGACTGGATGCCAGCCAAGTGTAGCACCATTCACTACAACCCTTTAAGTCCTGTTGTTCAGCCAGTTCTTCACCCAGAACACCACATATGTGCTCATCCCACAGACAACTTGTCCAGAAGGGTAGTGTAAGGAATAGTTATCAAAAGCCTTACTGAAATGCAGAGCCATCTCTGGATCAGCTTTCCCCACCTTCTGGGTGAGTGCCTGTATCAGAAGTGTATGAGATTACTTGTGACTCTCCCTTTGTGACCCCCTGATGGCTGCATTGTCCTTCAAATGCCTTTTGATAGCACCCAGTATGATTTTTATCCGTACTTTTTCCAAGTACTGTTGGTCTTGTAGGTCTACATTTTCCTGTGTCTTCCCTCATATCCTTTTTGCAGACTGGAATAATGTTGGTGAGCTTTCCAGTCAGCAGGCACCTCTCCATATTCTCAAGACATTCTTGCAGGCACAACAGCAGGCTTGCTCCTTCTCAGAAGGCCTGACATCTTCATGCTGCCTGCACTGGCCTCGCCCTGCAGCAATGTGCAGTCCCATGTGAGTGAGGAATCTTGGGGGTATCAGACCCAGCTGCTAATTAGACATCTTCCCACACATCTGTCCTCCAGCTATTGGCTACAACTGGCCAAGTGGGGATTTGGGCTCCGCAGTCGTTCCTAGGCTGTGTTACAAAAATGATCACAAATATTGAGTAACTGTCCCTGGACTTGGGGAATTAAATGCCTGCCTGCCAATTTGACAACAGGCCCTCTTCTCTGAGAACAGCTGTTCACCTAACAGTGTGCTCAAGTGACCCAGTACCGTATGCCATTTAATGTCATGAAAATGAATGGTTAGAACCTTTTATGTAAAATGCTTAAGCAACAAAAGGAAAAAGAAACCTGTGAGTCCTCTGGAATGACAATGTCTGGCATGGAGTCAGCTGGCAGTTTGGGAGCAAGAGGAGTGGGTTGTCAGGAAAGGCATCTTGGCACCCCATTTTCTCTCATCTCCACAGCCAATGTGATGTGTGCCTCCCCACCACAGGGTAGGATTGTCTTCACTGCTTCACCATTAACGAGAACTAGACCTGGGTGTAGACACTTCCTGCTTTATTTCCTTCTACATGCTAGATCTTTTTCTTAAAACAGATATTTGTTTGCAATTTCTACTTGTATGTTCAGTAATGTATGTAGAATATACAATGTATATAATATACAATGTATGTAGAATATAATAGAATTTGAAAAAGGAATTGCTTTAAGTATCTGGTTTTAAATAGAACATCCTTCTCTATTGTTTTATCCTGTATAAACAGAATACTGTGAGGGTGATTCCTCAAGTGGAGGATAGTTTTTTGTGGGAAAGCAGAACTGAAAATAAGACAATGTAGAGTTTTGTTCTGCTTTTTGGCAAGACTCTTATGAAAAAGCAGGAATGTAATTTCAATAACTAACTTTGCTACAGCCAATTGCTTTGGAGTCTTCAAATTCTCTTTACATTTTCTCAGTGTTGTGGATTAGTTCAATGTGGAAACAAGTGCATTTAAAAATCAGATTTGTTGAGATGTGTTAATTTGTTGAGAAATGAACAATGATAGGGCTCAGTATTTGGACCTGCGGATCCTGGGACATGCACCTGTTAGTCCTCTTGAAGTTTGTAGTGGAACAGCCTTCCTGGGAAAAGAGAAATCCTCCCCTCTTCTTCCAGAGGCAACACAGTGTCTCCCTTCTCCGGAGAAGGCAGTGAGGGTGTCTAGAGTGAGTGTCCTAACTACGAGGTTGACAGATGCAGGAAGGAGCTGTCACCTCTGGTGCTTCAGGCTGTGTTTAGAAATGTGTTTGTTTTGTAGCTAGAATTGGACTGGAAGGGATAAGAGGAAAGAAAACAAAGTGTTAGCTCAGCTGCCTCTGGGCATTTCAGTTAGACTGCTGATCAACCTTTAACACTTGCGTTGCGAAAGAGACAAGGTGTCTAGAAGTGGGATTAATGTTGTGCACTTCATCCGTCAGCAGTCTCATTTAGTGAGAGACCATGATTGAACAACCCGTAGGAATATATATATGCTGCAGAAAATCTGCCTGCTTAAGGTAATGTTTGTAAATAGAGGCTCTAATTTAACTTGATCACCTTCTCCTTTATGTTCCGAAGAAACCTTTTAGATTAAATGGCTAGAAATGACAGCTGCGACAATGTATTTAATTTGAAAGTCACTCTTAGAAGAAATGCTGGTTGTTTACATGTAGAAAGTGAGACTTTGTCTCAGTGAGTGTTATAGTTGTAACTTCTAATGAGAACATCACAAATGACTGCATGGAGTAAAAAAAGCATTGTGTTTTCCCTTCCTATTGTATGTCAAAAGAAAACTCTGAAGTTCTATTCGAAAGATTGCTTTGGTCTGAATTTATATGTGGTTCTACTTGGTGCAAAAAAATGTCTCCAAGGGAATGAGAGCACTCATCTTAAGTCTGCACATAGACCCTGACACTTCTGAGCATACAAAGCGAAAAACAAACTTGGAAGTATCCCCTTGAAACAAATGGAAGGTTAATCTCCCCTTGCTATATTTGCTTTAGACCAGAAAGGCCAGGTGTCCCACATGTTGCTCTTTGCTTTTATGATAGCACCCCAGAGTCCTGGAAGGTCTCATGGACATGACAAGAGGGCAGGTGAAGGGTGGATTTTATATGCCTTCCTATAAAAGAACTCAGTCTAGCTGGGACTGTAAAAAAAAAAAAATTAGAAAATTAACCTTGATTGCCCAAGTCTCAGTACAGTACCTTTCTCAGACTGTTATCATCTATCATTTAAGGTGTATTTCCTGCAAGTTTATATAGTCTGTTTGCAGGGGAGATAAAGCTCTGAATTATTTTTGACAGGTGCTCTCAAGTCAGTGTAAAATGCCTAGGCTCTTTGAATACAGAAGAGTGGATTTAATGATCCATTCAAGGCTTCAGACTGAGTATAGAGTGTGCTTTTGAAACTTGGTTTGTGTAGGAAGAGAAGTGATTTCTTGGCTGGTTCACTCAGTTCTGGACATGCATGAAAGTTAATTCCTTGAAGACAAAAGGAGAATGATAAAATAGTGGATTACTTCTACTTTTCCACTGAAGAATAGCGCACAAACATATTATTTCAATTATGAGCAGTTATTATTTACTAAAAGCTGTGAAGACACCACATTCTGAAACTCATTATTCTTTCTAATGAAAAGATCACTTAAAAGAAGATGACTGTCAGTAAATGTTCTCCATAAAATTTGATTTACCCTCTTTCTCCTTCCTTGCCATCTTGAATTACATGGTCCAAGATGGCAAAGAAAATTAAAAAAAAACCAAACCATTGAGCATCCAACTTGTGTATACTCCATGAAAACTACCTAAACCAGTTTGCATGGCTTTCCAGAAAGTGTTGACATTCTTGGTTATTGTAAAGGAATTAACCCTCCTGTAGTTAAAAGGTAAGCTGCATTTAGCAAGTCTAACAGAACAGGTCCCCTTCTACTACCAATTTCAACCTTATAATCAAGCAACATCTTTAACATCTTTGTTCCTTTTAGATGTTGGCACCAACAGTTGGAGAAATGACAATTAAGAGCCTATCAGGCTTCTTAAAAGTAAAATGCAGGAATAATGGCAGTCTTTTGTTGTGTTAGACCATGGCAAAGGCAAGCAGTGGTGTTTGAGTCTTGTTCTACCTTGTAACGGAAAGCTCCAGAGTACAAGCTTTGGTTTTGCTATTACGAGTGATCAAAGCTAGTGATTTGATAGCAATGTTAAGAATTCCTTCATCTGGATTTGTGTTTGGAGAACCCTTCTCTAGTTGAAATTCCTTTGTAGTACAAATGATAGAACTCTTTCTAAGAATCCCTTATTCTATCAAGACAGGTAGAATTTTGTCCATACTTGAGAATATTGCTTAGAAAATCAGATCGAGCTTGAAGAGTTTTGAGTGATGGAGTAAGCCTCCTTGGTTAGCTTTAGTTTGCCACCTGGCTTGCTATCCATTTTAAGTTGGTGTCTTGCAGGTAACAACACAGAGTTGAGCTGTGAATGTACTCATGGTAGCTCAGAGGTCATATTTTAAAACCACAGGGAAAAGTAAACTGTAACTTGAGTCCTTACACATGTGTATGATGTGACAGAACTTCTCAATTTTATGAAAACACCTATTAGTGGCTTGTGTCTATAATGGATATAATCAGAGAGTGTATATAAATATTATAATATAAATAGAAGCAATACTTCCAGGAAAACTATCCCTTATGAATTAAAACAGGTTTGCACTTAACTTGAAAATATTGTCTAGGGATACATACTCCCTGATACCAGATCAGGGTTCTCTACATATTATGAAGTGTGCTTTTAGTCTAGGTCAGGGGTGTTCTAGTAGCCTAGCTGCTAACTGAATCCACATTTCTTGTAACACGCCAGCCGTGTGCTGGCTACAAATGAGCAGGCAGCACTGGGTACAGTGAAAGATTTGGGGGAACAAAGACATAGGCATTAAAAAATTTATTGTCAGGTTGGTCTCTGAGTTTCTGTTGGTTTGCTTTAGCTGCTTCTCACATTTTAGATTCAGGGATAGGTGCTGGAAGTTAATTTATTGTCCTATGAACCAACAGCTTGAATACCTAATACAGAGAAATGCATGAACCTTTATAGCTAGGGGAAAAAAATCTTCCATGTTACATGTAGATTATAGAAAGCTATATACATCAGAAAGATGCATACAGATGTAGTATGTTTTTTCTTGTATAGGGAGAATCTTGGCTTGGAGATATAATTCACATCTTTAGAAACTGCTTTTTATTTGATTCCTCACAGTTACAAATACTAGAGGAAGAACTCAGTGATGTAGATACTTACTGTGGCTTTTAAAAATCATACCCAAAGGTACAACTTCCACTAACTTGGACATAAAAAAGGTATTCCTGATGAGGAAGGCAATTGTAGTGGTTTATGACACAACTGTCTACTTGCCAAGTGAAGTTGCACTCCCTAGATTTCAGCTATGTAGATAACTTCTCACAGATCTGCATGTAGAAGTGATTTTTTTCTTTTCTTTTTTTTTCTTTTAAACTCTGTTCCCAATAGAAGGATTTCTCAACAGCCTTTTCTTTCTTCCTTTTCTTCATGCCATTTACTTAAATGCTTTGGCCATAAGCTGAAGAGTGATTAAGCTGTAAATGGACCACATGTGATTTTATCAGCTTTAGCATCATTTTCTATCTTGCCCTTTAACAATTCTAGTGGTATTGGGATAAAATGAAGCTACCAGTTCTGTGATGCAGCTTGCAGGTGGGAGAAACCACTGAAACTAATGGAGCTAACCCCTATAAGATTGAGGACTCTTCACTTCAGTTGGGAGCAGTTTCATTCACCTGTCTGTTCATTTACATGACCCTTTTGTACAAAAGGGCTTGAGACAAAGGACAGGGAGGGGCTCACGCACTAATTATGGTCATGGGGAAACAAAATCAATTTAATTTAAACAAAACCACCACTAATTTTCCAATGGAATCAAGAGTAGGACAGGGATAAATGCAACTGGATCCTAAATGCATGTTCCTCCCACTCCTCCCTTTTTTTTTCCTGGGCCCATCTCTGCTACTTCTGCCCCTGCTACTGGTGTAGAGGAGAAGGGAGGTGTGTTTACAGTCAGTCCCAGTTGGTTCCATATTGTTCCAGCTGTTCCCTCCTCAGGGGCAAAACTCCTTGCAGTCTTCCCCTGCAGCAATGTGGTGTCCCTCCCAGGGGAGACAGTCCTTCAAGAAATTCTCCAACTATGGGGCCTTTTCAGGCTGAGATTCTCCCAGTGATGGACTGCTCCAGATTAGGTGCCCCTCAGAGTCAGGACTGCTATGTTTGGGTTCCTCCATGGGCTGCAGATGGGGTGGTTCTCCACTGTTGATCTCTAAGGGCTCAGCCTGTCATCTCATCATGGGCTAAAGGGGAATATCTGTTCTGCTGTGCCTTCCCCATTCCTTCCTCACTGACCTTGGTGTCCACATGGTTGTCTCTCAAATCCCACACCTCCAAAACAAAGTTGCTCGACAGATTTTTCCCCTCTTAAATATCTTAATCACAGAGGTGCTGATTGGCTTGGCCCTGGCCAGAGGTGGGTCTGACTTGGAGCTGGGGAAGCTTCTTGAAGCTTCTTATAGGAGCCTATGTCAGTAGCCCCCTTCCCTGTTACCAACTTCCTCCCAGTCACAAACCTGACACAGAAGAAATCAGTTCTGGGAGACACATTCCTTACTTAATCTTCAGTCTCCTGTTCAGGAAGTCAGAGAAAACTCTCTTCAACAAGAAATGTTGGCAAAAGGATAGGAATTTACACCGGAAAGAGCTCCGAAGTGAACGTCAATGGAAAAAGTGACTTTTGTTCCAGATTCATCTTAGTTTGGTATGCAACATCAGTTGTTACAATTGTCCATGGACTGCAGTGCAAAGCAGCAGCTGCCCATGACTCATTGCGATGCACTTACCTAAGCATGCAATGCAGTTACCTAAGATACACTGCAGTGGCAGTTGCCCTAATGTAGCCTCTCCCACTAAAAACAACCCAAAGCTACTCTCCTTTAGCAGAGCTGTAGAGCAAAAGTGGTATTAAACTCCTCTGCTTCCATGTATTTCTTACAGCCAGGTACAGCTTGCTGGTGAGTTTCCTTCTTCTAATTGGCTTTTGAAAGTTTTTTTTTAACTGGGATTATTCTAGCTCTTGTGAAAAACTTTTCACATATCTTTGAACTTCATGAGGTTTCTATTACTCCTCCAGCTTTTTGAGGTCCTGTTGAACAGCAGCCTATCCTCCCACTGTATCTATCATACATCTAGTTATTCCTCATCTCTGAACTTGCTGAGGGTGCCTTCCATCCCATTGTTCAGGACATCAGTGAAAATGTTGAACTGCATCAACCCCAGCATTGACTCCTGAGGAACACATGGTAACTAACTGGCTTCAAGTGCAAATTTGAACCTGATAGTCCAGCCGAGTTTTACGCATTTTCTAGTCCATCCCATGCAGTTTGGCTACAAAATTATGGGAGACTACATCAGAGACTTGCTGAACTCAATACTGCTTATATCTTACTGTTCTTTCTTTGTTCAGAGCTGGTCATCTCATTACAGGTTGGTCAGGTATAATATTCCCTTGCTTAATCCATCTTGACTGTTCCAAATCACTGGCTTATTCTTCAAGTGCCTGAAAATGGCTTCTCTGAGGATTTGTTCCAAAGTCTTCCAAAGGAGTGAAGTAAGACTGACTGGCCTGTAGTATCTTGGAGCATCAGCATTGCCCTGATTGAAGAATGACATGGTATTAGTCTGTGTTCAGTCACTGGGAAATCCCCCAAGTGCCATGGCTTTTCAAAGATGATAGTGTCCATACAATAATGTTAGTCAGTTTTAGATACATTCCTTCTGGTCCTACTGATCTGGATACACCCAGTTGATGAAGTGGTCCCTAATTCATCTCTACTGCGCATAGCAAGTTTCACCACGAAATTCTGCTGCTAGCCCTTATTCTTTGTGTACTTCACTGGTTTCAGCTTCAGTCACACTTCTTCTTTAGATACATCTCTGCCTGCTCAGGCAGTGCTTTGCCATGCCTCCTAGGTAGCCTGTCTCAGCTTCCAACATCATACATTCTTTTGTATTTGAGTTATTCTGGCATTACCTATTAAGTCAAACTGGCTTCCTGTCTCGTTTGCTCACTCTACAGCACTGAAACAGACTGCTACTGTGATGTGACAAGGTTGTTCTTGAAGGTCAGCCAGCTAGGCCCTTTTGCCTCCCAAGGCAATGCTTTCAGAGTCCCACCCACCTACATAAAGCATCCATTCTCCTGAAAGCCAGAGTCCTTGCATGCCTCACTCATAACTTGTAGTTTAAGGCTACCACTGCCTGAAGGTCTTCAGGAAACTCTTTAGTCATGAGTAGAAGGTCTAGCAGAGCACCACCTCTAGCTGCCTGTCCAGCATTTCCAGCATAAGCTTTCTCAGATGTGTTCCATAAATCTGCTGGATTGCTTGCACACACTATATCGCCCTTTCTGCAAGGACTATGTAGTTGAAATTTCTCACGAGAAGCAAGGCCTATGTTATAAGGCATCTTCCTTTTGTTCAAAGGTGGTTTTACCTGGGGGTGTGTAGGAGATCACCACAGGTACCCCTTTTGGCATTCTCTCGTCTTTTTGATCCATGAACTCCCAGCCCCCTGTCACCAATTTTGTAGACCTACATATTGAGCATTTGTGCTGTCCACAACCTCTGGGAATACCAGCCCATTCTTCCCAAGGAGCCCATTTTCACCCAGTGTGGGGATCTGTGAGTTAGTCCATCTTTTTCACATCAGTCCAGTTACATCTCAGCTCTGCAGGTCTGACTTGTCCTCTGTTTCATGTGATGCATAGTCATGTACAGGCGCTTCAGATGGTGCTCTGCTTGTGTCCCTTTTGCAGGAAGGGAGATTCCCTTGTTATCTTGTTGTGTTGATACCAACACCATTTCCTCAATTGCTTATTCACTCTGTGGTTTCTGGTCTCCATCCACCAGTAAAGCTAGTTTCAAGCCTGCCTCACTAAGCAAACCTGTTGAAGATGCTTTTGTCCCACTTCAAGTAGATCTCCTCTCTTCCCAGCCAGCCTTGCTACACAAACAGCATCTTTTGGTTTTTGAAGCTGAAAATCTTACTGGTGTTCAAGGAGAGCAGCACCTGGCCTTTGTGCCCTTTTGCCCTCGGAGCTCTTGAGTGCTTTAAAAAGACATTCTGATCATGTCCCTTGGTAAGGTAGTTCAATGTCTAACTTTCCTTACTGTAACTAAAATTAAAGAAAAACTACACTATACTTATACTCTAATAGATCTAGCTTCAGCACCTTCTACTGAATCTTGGGAAGACTCACTTGGGAAGTCTACTGAATTAAATACAGGATGTTGCTGTAGCTAAAAGCTCAGATCAGGCTTTCTGATGCAATGAAACATTGGGTCTAGCCATCCTGAAAACAGCAGAACCAAATAGAATGTGAAGGTAGAACATAAATCTGTCATGCTCCAGAACCGCCTGTTTAGGCTTTTAAAAGTAGGCATACTTTTAACTGCCTCTTAAATGATTATGTTCATTATGTGCAGCCTTTCATAAAGCATGCTTAGGGATTATGCTGAAAATGCTCATTTGTTTTGTATGCTCGAGAGAAGCTCTCCTGTTTTCAGAATTCCTGATTGGATCATAAAAATATCCACAAGCTGATGAGCTCTGACCCATTTCTTGCTTTAAAAAAGAAATAAATAAGGGCATCTCATACTCATCGACACTGGTGTTTAAAATTGCTTGTGGTTTTAGAGAGTCAACCCTTGTGTTGTTGAGTGATGTCATTGTGATACACAGGCTCTCCCTTAGAGACATCACCTTCCACTTGGTCTGCTCCGTGGTGATGCGCATGTTAGAGTTGCCTTTTCTGCCTCTCTTAATGTTGCAAATCTGATAGCCCTTTCTGCTGCTTATCTTTTCCTATCAGCAAGAAGGAGAAAGAAGCCTGCAACTCCCCTCCACATCCACCGCCACCCCCACAAATTCACAACTGGGCTCAGAGCTGCGTGAAGAAAAACTGACAGGCTGCAATTCTGATTTTTAAAATCTTCATAAACCTCTCCTGTAATTCTTGTGTAGAAAAGGGTTGTGTGCTAAATATAAACCTTTTTGGGCAACCAAAGAAGAGAGAAACAGGGAGCTCATGGTTAGGAAAAGCAAGCCCCTAAAAACTGATAGTGATAGCAGATTACCAACTGCTTTCTGGCAATTCAACCTGCATTTAAGACTTAATCTGTTTTTGAGTTGGAGTGGTGCTTTAGGTGACTTAGAGACAGGTGGCTCTTGAGAGAACAGTTGGCATTTCACTTTTGGCAGGGTGAGGACGGAGAAAACCTTTATTTTGGACTTCTATGGAACTGACATCCAAGGGAATCTGCTCTTGGATGAAGTGATGCTCGTTCAGATCTGCAGTTCATCTGAATGTACATGGAGCTTGGAGTAAGTTGATCAGTAGGCAGGCACTTTGAAACCCTATTATTTATTTCTCAGACACATCAGTGGTGACAACTGACTTGCTAACAGGTAATGTTATTTATAGTCCTTCTTGTAGGTATAAAAAAATTGCTTATTAATTTTGATCTTAGTTAAGGTACTAATATTGCTCACTCTTAAATACTTGACAGCCTGTTTTCCCTTTTAGTTCATCAGCAGCTCTTTAATGTGTAATACTCTAATGCTTGTTGCCAAAGAGAAGCCGTTTGACAGAATTTTTGAATTTGAATTAAAACAAAATAGTTTTTGATGTTATTCTAGTGGCTTTTCTTGAAAGCTTTTATACATGCCAAAAACTCAAACTTGTAAAAGATGTACAAAAAAGTTGCTGGTGTTAAGCTAGATATGTATTTTTTTTTAATTCATCTAGCAAATCTAGATTTCTTTGTCAGGAAGCCATCTGCATGGTATCAAGTGACAAAGATTGTCTTCTGAAAAGACAGCAAGTGCCACTTCCCTAGGATTTCTGCTGTAATGTGTATCTACACAATAATGGTACTGTGCATATTTAAGGAACTACTGCTAGTTTGTTTAAAATGCGCTTTCAGAAAGCAACTGAAATTATGATACAGGATGTGAGAAATTTGTGAGATGAATAAAAATAAGCTGCTGCAAGGTTAGAGTTTATAAAAGAAGAATATCCAACATACCAAATGCGAGCTCCTAAAGAGCTTTAACTCCTTGAATACATGTATTATTTAGATTGACAACAAAATGAATGCTTAGACAAATAAAAGTTCCAGTCTTCACAGAAAATACCATGGTGTCAGCCTGGAAGGTGACTTCCTGCTCCCCCTCACCTTGCCGGCAGTGAGTGGACAAAGGGGGAATAGTTCTCTGCCATGCCATCATATAGTGTTTCATTGAAAGCAGATCAATGCTTTCACAGTTTTTGAAGGAGGTTACCTTTTACAGTTGTCAATATTTTGCACGATCTGTGTAAACTGACAAAATTTATTTTAATAAACTTGGTTTTGTGTTGATTGATGGAAAAAATAAATGCTTTGAGAACTTGATCATCCTATGGTATACAGAAACATCCAAATAGTAATTACTGTCTAAGGGGACTCTTTGCCTGATCTGGTTAAAGGATATTTAAGTGTTATTTTTGATCCAGATTTCCTTGTGAAAGAGCAGATAACTTCGACTTAAGGCATCAGGGTTATTTCCGTGCCTAGGGTGCAAATTTGATACGCTTTTTCAGTGCTGAACTTCTCCCTAACTTGATGGCCAGAATCAATTGTAATTAGATCTTCTAGCTCGGGTTTCTACTACCTGCATCCAAAGATGAATAAGAGAAAAATCATTAGTCTAACAGCTACATTAGCAAGCCAGCTAAAGGTATGGATTCAGTGTGCTTTCTGTACTTTACAGTGTATAAAGTTAAGGTAGGGCCACTGTCAAAATGTCTTTGGGCTCTGGGCTCCAGATGATTCAAAACGTGGGGTGCATTAATCACATGTAAAGGATTAGGTAAATATGAAATCTATATCCTGTATTGCCTCCTGTGAACCTGTGTATTCCCCTGTTAGTATATCGTGGTAGGACAGGAGCCAAGCTTGAAATATGTTAGTTGTAAGAAGTAACTTTCTCAGAAGGTAGAGTAGAAGAGGGGAGTGCAGGAGTCGAGCCGAGGAACTGAAAAATCTCTAGCTTGTCCTAAACATCTCAAGGGTATGCAAGAAGAATGACTCCAGTCAGTAAAGGCAAATTCAACAACTTCTGAGTTGAAGTCACATTTCAGCATCTCAACTGTAGGGCTGTTCTTCTACTTGGGAAGGCTTTACTTTCTGTCTGTATATGTAGTACTTGCCTTCAGTAGGTAACATGCTTAATTTAAAGCATGTTGAAATATTGCAGTAATGCCAGCAAAAACAAATTCCTTTCTCCATGGCTTTCTGCCATATCAGCTGATCAGACTGAGTTGTGCCAGCTTTGAGGGTGGTGTTTCTTCCTGCTCATCCTCTGACTTGGCAGCAGACAGGCCTGGCCAGGACTGGCCTGTGTGGCTGCAGAGAGGATGGGAAAAACCCCATGGATCTTACTAAGGAGACCAAGAAAAATGGTTAATAAGTCATCACTTTAGTGCTGCAATGCGTGTTTAGTTGATGACATGTAAGTTAGCTCCATGTAAAAAATAATTTATGACAATTTAGAAGATTTCTTTTTTGCATATGAATGAAATAATCTGGTAATTTATCATGAAATAAAACTTGTTTTGCACAGCTCTGGATGTGTAAAATATATTGCTCTTCTTGGGATTGAATCCTTTCTTGTGCTTAATTATGGTCTGTTGTTTTCTTATCAATGGGCAATAATCCCATGCTTCCCTTTTTCAGGTAGTGCAATTCAACACTGAAGCCACAGCTGATCAAAAACAATGCAGAATGCAGGCAGAAATGTTAAAGTGTTTGTCAAAACACGTGCAAAATTGAGGTGGGGGTTAGAAGAGCATCCAGTGCTTTTCAGCTAGCTCTAGGACTGGAAGCTGGACATGTCATTTGCAAATGAGAGATGGTCAGCCAAGTATATAAGGACTTCCCTTAACCAGGGGTCAAACTGGGATATGTGCTTTAGGGTGAGAGGACAAATCTGCCCAACCATAGGAAAAAGACTGGAGTATTTACCTGCTTTTGGTGAAGTCTGCTGGTTATAAGGTTTTCTAAGGCAAGTGTTTGATCCTTTTTCTCTAACAATGCACTAAGGGTTACAGAAATCTTTTTAAAAGACAGTTTTGTGTCTCCATGAATTTTTCTGTAACTATCTGATACTGTGCGAAGACAGGATGTAAGTTGTTTCAATGAGTTGCTCATAGTTTCAGAAGCCTGATATAAGAACACTGACACTGTTATATTGGTAACTACCTAAATAACATGCTAATAACCATTACAGTTGTGGGGTTGTGGTGATTCTTTTCTGCAATGTAATGAAATGTAAAGCTGCAGGGAAGTATTTTAAAATTAGAAGAGGTGTGACACTTTCCTAGTGATACGATAGATGTTTTTAGAACAAATTTGTAGTTGTTCCACATACAGTGATTTTTTTTTTTCTTCCTGCTGTCATGCTGGGTGTTGCTACTATTTTACTTTTAAATAAAAGCTGAAGAGCAAGTTATTAGTGGTGCTGCCAGAATTTTTCTGGTTGTGTGTGTCTTTCCTCAGTGGTCATCTATATCATGAAGTGTTTTGAATGCCTGTTGCTTTGACTTTTACTGAGATCTCCATACAGGACAGGGGAACTAGTTGTTTCAGTCTAGTGTTTGATCTGTTGCTTTGTCTGGATTATAGTTTGACTGAGATCCTAAAAACTGTCCTATGAGCAAGGAGACAGCACATGTCCATGTAGGCTTGTTCTAGATAATGTTAGACCAGATGCTTAGGAAAAAAAGTGTATAAAACAGGAACTGTAGAGCATACATTACTGTTTTTCTTAAGTCAAACAGGACTAAAAACATACTGAGAGTTGCATACTTCTATCAAAGGAAACTAGTTGGTCTAGATAACACTTGTTACTGTAATGCATGGTTTTATCTAACATCTTAGCTAGTTAAGCTTTAGGGTTGTGGGTCACATTATCCCCACAGAAGGAGGAAAAAAGGAGCTGTGCAGGCTTTCAAAGAACTTAATACCCAGAAGGAAGAGTCGTTCAAAAAGATGGAAGGAGCCAGTAAGTGTAAACAACAGGTTTGTTGTGTATCACAGTACTTTGCAGACAAGGAACAGAGGAGGAGGAACTAACATATTTTAAGTGTATTTTTACTCCTGTGTTCTCTGGGTGTCAGGGTGCTTTTATAGAATTTAAGTAGATGTGGAAGGCAGTTCAGTGCCATTTAATGTGTATTTCATGTAGGAAGTACATATGTGTAACTTCAGATCTGATTATCCATCAGAACAAAAGGGCTGCTTTTGTTCATGAACTGCAAAAGGCAGGGTAATCTTCCAAACTTTCCTTAAACTAGACATAGCAATCTCAGCTAGATTAGAGTAGAATAAGTGGCAATTAGAGTTGTTCAACAAGACTGGTCTTCGAAAGTTGCTATGAAACACAGGGGATTTGGCGTACGTTCTCTAAAATGACTTCTGTCTTCATCTCATTTCCCTGAGTGCCTAAATTTAGACTCTGAAATACATAGCTGGAAACAGAAGTAAATATTAATGGTTGCTTTTCACAATATTTGCATATGAAGTTCACTGATTTTGATGGTATTCAGTGTCACACTGTCCCATTAGAGGCCATCTTTCAGGTATTTGAGTAGAGAATTTGAGCTGTGCATATAATTGGTCTAAATCTTTAGTGACTGAGGAAAAATGTTATGTGAAATGAACAGTAGGTTTAGTGGGAGTCCTTAGAAAATGTTCAATTCTTGATTACACAAAAAAGATTGCTAACATATGTGAAAGCTTTGAGAAATCCAAGCTCTGCTTCAGATTTGTGCCCTTACAGGCTTAGTGGAAATTAGGTGTCCTCTGGGAGCGAAGAAAATGCAGAGCCCACTTTCAGTGACTAGCCCTCTTCCACAGTGACTTCCTGAGAGCTACTGGAAATGAAAAGGAGCCTGACTGCCTTGATCCACTGAAAAGGGAAGCTGAGAGGGATACAGGAAGCTTAATGTTGGCAGCTTTCAGGTACCACCAGTATAAGACAATGCATAGCAGGAGAAGGGTCATGTAGAAGGGAGGGCAGCAAATAGAAGATGCATGTTTATGGGAAGTGAATGAATAGCAGTGTAGCATAGGCATGGAGAATGGTTAACAGAACAAGTAGATGAAAAGTGAAATACAGAAAAGATGAGATTAATGTACTGGAAACTAGCTGCAGATGATGAGATCTGCTCTGGACACTGTTCTCTGCTCTTGTATCATCCCCATGGTATCTAGGCACTTAACTGGCAGATGAGTCACCATGTCTTTGTGCTGCAGCTTGTTTCTCCATTAAATAAAGGTAATTTTTTCTATTCTTGGAGTGATACTGAAAAGGATTGATCTGTAAAGCACATCCAAGATGTACTAACATTCACAGATCCTCTAAAGCCTAGGTTTTAATTGTGAAGCTGCAGATAAATGTATTACTACTTTTTTTTTTACAGTCTAACTGCAGTAATTCTAGTTGCTAATAATTTTTTATATTCTTGATACCTAATATGGTAAGGTATGGTTAAATTGGTTAGTATCATGGCTAATTGGTTAGCAGATGGTTAAATTGGTTAGGACAGCATAACCTCACTGGCTTGACTTACAGTAGGGCTCAAAAAAATTGCTGGTTGGGAATCAACTTGCTTTGTTTCCAGGGTAGCTTTCTGTATGTTTCAAGGATAATGTATTTCTTTAGTTGATACATGATGTTATACTTGAACCATGGCTTTGCTGTGAGTTGCAAACGAGGAAGTAAAATGATTTTTAAGTGAAGTATGAATTTATGATATGCTGCACAGCTCCTCTCTTAACATGTTGAACTAATGGGAATAAAGCTTTACAGTTTAATGCAGTGTATTGTTGAGAGCTCACACACCAACTTCAGATGTTACGTACGTATGATTTCATGGTCAGTTGCTTTGATTAAATGGTCATTGCAGTCCAGTCAAAACTGTTGCCATGTCAGTCTACAAATCCTAAATCACTATCTTAAGCTCTGTTTCTCCCTGGAAGTAACCATCAAAACCATTTCAGTTAGCTCTCAACAAAACACCAATTGTTCTTCTAATGATCCTGTAACCATTACAATAAAAATCATTTTCTAGGTGTTCAGCAAGGAAGGGAACCTATTAGCTGTAAATAACTAGACAGCTTCTGATCATTTAAATTCCAAATTGCTTTGTAATCTGAAAGCTGATACTATCTGACCACTTGCAAAGCCAGTTGTTCAGCATAAATTCAAAGCCTCAGGAAAGTTTGTTATAAGTTGAAGATATACCATGAGAATCATTATATATAAAGTACTTTGCTATAGTTGCAGCATAAGTTAAAGGGTGGTTATACCACCTGGAGGTGCATTAATAACTTTAAAGTTGGTACTAATTAGTGCTATTAAATGTGTTCAGCAGAAAAGTATGATGGACTAGTTATGATTCTGCCCCTTAAAAGAAGGTAAGCAGCCTTTGATGTACTTGACACTTAGTGGACCTCATTCCTATGTGTTGGGCCTGATTTATAGTAGTAAAGCACTAAAGAATGACTTGAAGCAATAATTATTTTTACAGCATATTTTAGATCCTTTCTATTGTGTTATAACACTGTAAATGGGCCTTCATAAAACGTGGTCCAGGCAAGTACTTTTTCAGAAGTCCAAATGATATTAACCTTTAACTGGGAAGAAAATTGCACAACTGAAAAGCTGTCAGAAAAGTTTTCTTCACAGCACTTGGTCCATGATTATATCAGATCTCATGATGATTGTTCTCAGCTTTATTGGTGTTTTGATGCTCTTGTTCATCTGGGGGGTGATGGGGAATGGTCTGGTAATAAACCCATTAAATCTAGAGTAATTCTATTAACTCATTTTCATTAACCTCACCCGTATTTGTTTTTAACTTGGACAAGGTGACTATACTCAGTTTCTTTTGATAAAGCAAAATTGTCTGTAATAGTGGAGACAAGTTCAAAACATGAAGTGACTCACTAAGATTTTCTTAAAGTATCTTTACAAAGCCAGCTCTAGATATTTGTTATACCTGTTTTCTGTTCTAAACAGAGGCAGCATCCAAGTAACCAAATGGAACTGCGTGGAGAAACCCTTCACTTTTTAAGAAAGCTATTGCATTGTGTTTCTCTTTGACTTTTGGGGACTATGATAGCACGCTGAAAATGAAACTATCTGAAGCTTATGCCCTTTATAATATAAAGACACTCTTTTCCAAGTCTTGCTTCTGTTTCTGCTTGAAAGTCTCCAGAGCTGTATGTTTATCAGTTTCTCCTTTTGTAGTAAAATTCTTAATCTTTGCAATTGAAATAAGACTCTTAAATTCTTTCTTGATGTAATCCCATACTGCAAATTGTAAGAAAAATAGCAAGATTATGATGGTGCTGATAGTGTCATTTCTAATATACAGCTGCCTTCCCTTGATGTGAAGGGAGCAGCCAGCAGCGATGGTCTGCATGGGCTCCACATGCTTCAAAGTGGGGTTGAAGTCCATGCACCAAACTCTTAATATTGACTTAGGTGGGGAATGGCACGGGGCTGTTGTGTTGTGTGAAACTCCCTTTTTCCTTCCCCTTGCCTGAAAAATGGTCTTAATCTGAAAGGTTAGCCTCAGCTACATGAAGTTGCTAGAGTACCTCAAAGAGATGTCTCTTCCAACTTCTCTGATCTCCCTTGTGCTTTTGTTTAGTTACAAGGTCTCAAAGTCAGCGACAGCCCTTGAATCTCCCCAGTTGTTAGTAGAACGTATTGTATGCATGTCAAGGATCCGCTGTCTAGTAGACCTACACCAGGTATGATCTGCTACCGAAAGCTTTTGGTATCTCAACACCATGAGAATAGAAATCATACATCCAGCTGTATCTCTTAAACCGTGTCTCAGTTCTGTTGCTGTTGAAACTGGTTTTTTTTCCTGTTAATTGGACTGATTTATTTGTATTTAGCTGGTGTAATGCTCCACAAACCCATTGCTATGGGACATGGTACTATTGCTCAGGGGTCTTTAAAAATGGTACTCCTTTTAACCTTGTAACTTCTAGTATTCTTACTTCCTACAGAAGATTTACAGTTTGGGGAACTTTGCAAGTCATAGTCACTCTTCTGTGACTTGAGTCACTGATGCCAGTTCTGTCTATAACAAGTTAACAAGCTCAGCTCAGAGGAGACTGAGCTTTGTGAAGCTCAGACTTCCCTGCTGTGTATTCTTTTCTGCAGAGATGTCTCCACATGTTCCAAAAGAATATAACCTTTGGATCACTGCATTCATTTTCCTCTGAAACGTGGTCTCGGCACTGGGTTATTTTGACATTTATTATGTTTACTCAAGATAAATAGAACTTGCACTTTCACTCTCATTCTGTGAGAGGTGTGGAGGGAAAAGCCATGAAGAGCCTTAATGTGGTCTTTATTGTGACCTCATCTGTGACCTTTTTCATGTACTCAGTTTTTTCCATTTGTTTCCTCTGTGCATGTCCATGTACTAGTTCTAAAATATTAAATCACCTTTCAAATATCACATTATCAATTTAGGGAAGAAAGAATCTTATACATGAAAGTAGAAAGTGAATACTTGTACGTTACAGAAGTTACACGAGGCAGGATGTACCTGAAGATACACAACGCAAACATGGCACTTGGCTTTTTGCTATTTATTTTTTATCTGTGTCTATTAAAACTACTTTTTCATAAAGCAAATGAGGTTCTTACGGATTTTAAGATTGCATCTGTTATAATCCAAGTACAGTCACTTGATTTGTGTATTGAATAAGATAAATGATTTTATTACCTATTGTGTCCTCCTTTATATATACATATGGTAACAAATCATTTTGGTCCTGCTCTTGCATGCTACATGTCAGTTACTTTAATAGTATAGGCTGACTTAAGCAGGACCATTCCTCAGAAATTAAATCCATTAAGTATAGTGACATTGGGTGGTTCTTTGAATTATGTCTTCTCATACTGCAGAATATGGATTAAAACTGTTCAAATACTGAAAGATTAGAACAATGGTCTTAGTGTGCCAGAAGGTGACTTTTTCAATCAAATTTTGTTTTAATGAATCATATTTCATCCCTTCTCTATTGCTACTTGACTATTATACAACAACCACCTTTATAATGAAAGACATTTTAGTCCATGTCAAAAATCCAAGCAGTTGGACTATTTTATATCAAAGCCATTCGATTCAAGGAGGTGAATTGATACCATTTAAAAAAAAAATCCCCTTTCCCTGCCCACTAATGCAGTTTCTCACCAGTTTGTTAAATACTGTACAGCACATACCTTTTTTTTACAAGATCTTACTGTCTATAGATCCACTGAAATGTAGCAAACTCAGTTTTTAATTGAATACCTATATTTTATAAAAGTAAAACCATAAGCAGTAAAAAACTACCTTTTGAAATACACTCTAAAGCCTGTATTGTATTGTCAGTGGCTTAGTGGTCCCCCCCAGGAAGTTGTTCTTTTTTTATATTCCACTGTTGGAAGCACAAAGATAATAAGTACAAGTGCATTTTTTTAATGCTTAGCACAGAATTCATCTTGCATCATCTATTTGTAGAAGGATCTTCTTTCCCCTATGAAATACCTGTCTGTGAATGTGTTTGGACACAATATTTGGCATAGTTGTCTCTATCTGAAACCTCTCTCTTCCTTTCTATGACTTAACTCTTGATGAAGTGAACTACTTGCCTTGCTGGTAACTGAGGCTTAAAGAATGGCATTTAATGGAGGGAAGAGGACTGTAAATCACTAGTACTAAAATGCTTTGATGTCAAACAGGAATTTAATAGATTGCACACGGTTCAATCAGCTGTGTTGTGTGAGAGGCTTATACTGCAAACAGCAGTATTGGTGTCTATGTGCCTTCTGTATCAGCAATAGCTTACCTGAAAAGTTATTTAAAGGATTTTAAAACCTACAAATTTGCCAGTTGTTTGTTATACTTAAGGAAATATCTCTCTTGGGTCACTGCTTCACTGTGTAATTGCTCTATGTAAGTTCTAAATTTCATTTGGGGGGAAAAAAAAATTAATGAAAGCATTTAAATAGTGTCCAGCATGTTGATGAGAAACGTTCACTGATACATCAGTAAACAGAGAGGGTAGGTTTTCTTTGACTTTTCCTTTTGCCCTTTTAATACAGTGTGATGTCTCTTTGAGTATATACATAAGGACAATAAAAGTACTGTGTGTAAGGAGCATACCTATTGGGATTGCTTTATAATTGCTTTCTATGTAAACCTTGGTTTTCACTCTAAACTCCACACAGAGGTCTTGAAGTACATGGGGACTTTGGCACAGTAGATTTAGGAATGATCCCTAGAATTACTACTTGAAGTAAAAATTTACATATTGAAAGAAACAGTCTCCAGCCTCAGACCAAACACTAAATGGGCCAAGAAGAATGAAAACCAACTTCTTTCTTCTAGAGGTAGTGGCCAGGTGTTAGTGGAGGAATACAACTTCAGCATGACATGGAGAAACCTATCACCAGTAAGGCAAGGTAATATAGGTACCTTGAAAGTGCTGCTTTCTCCAACTGGCAGCATGTTAGAAATGTTATCCACAAGTGGAATAAAGCCTGTAAAAATTACAGGAGCTGCTACCCAGCTGATATTTGCCAGTAATGAACTTCCACAGAACAAGTAGGTAGGAAATCACTAGTTAATCTCCAGGTATAATATTGCCTTCACTAGAGTGAATTGTTTCTACATTTTAATTTATGACTCATTAAACTTGATAAGCATATTCCAATACCTTTATGATTATTTACAGTTTAATTAGTATTTGTAAATAAATTGCCAGTTTCTTCCCCTTTGACTGTATCTGATAGCTGCTTTATATGTGCTTCTGAGAGCAAGTTGGAGGTTTTTATTAGCTGGGAAGAAACCTCTTAGCATAATGCACTTAAGATTTTTCTCTTGCTTCCAGTGCAACAACTGCTCTTCCCCCCCCCCCACTGCTTTAGTGCATTTGCATAGAGTAACAATATTCCCATTTCAATTCCTAGGAGTTTTGCTTCTCTACCCCTTATTTATCTGCCCTATCAACATGCTGGTCCTTCAGTCTCCTAAAAAACCAATTTTACCATAATAGCTGACTCTTTTTACTAATCATATTTAACTTGTTTTACCTGACTGGGAGGTCCAACCTGAAACAACATTGTGGTAAAAAAGTGTGGAAAATTCAGTAGTTAATTCATGAAGCTCTTGAATAATTCATTGCAGATAAGCCTTTTAAACTCCCCTTTAAGTTGTTAATAATGATGCGTAGTTCATTTCCCAGACCTCTGTTATTTGCGTCCAATATAAAGTACAAGTAGGAAAAGCTCAGTAAGGAGTCATGTTTCATCTGTATAATAATTTCACCTATTGCAAAATGACACTCTTCTAACCTTTTATTCTCTTTTTGCTCATTTTAGAAAGTACTAGCTCTTTAAGAATTGCTACTGCTTTCACCATCCCACATGGCTATGTAACTGAAAAAAGGCATTTCACTGAAGGATATTCATGATATTTAATTGGAAAAAGCAGTAGTATATTAAATGTCTTCCCCACGCTCTTTCTGTTTTCCTTAAATAAGCTCTTCTAAAATAGTATGAGCATAAATGTCCCACTCTGGGAAATACAGGATTATTTTTTTCCTGCAGAGATCAGAAATAAGCAGGCAGTATATTTCTGAAATAAAATTGTTGTTCAATTGAAGACTTGTAAAGGAATGAGGAGTACAATATGGCCCTCAAGTACAAGAGAGCTCCAGGAGTTAAGGAAATTAGTGGTCCCCACACAATACTACTTACAACTCTAAGTAGACAATAAATGGAAAATTATTTTTATACATCCCAGGAGCTCCTAATCAAGGGACGTTGTCCTTCAACATCCTCAGTAGAGATGATGGGACTGATAGAGCTTTAGTGAGATGGAACTGGGCAGAGGGTTTTAGCAAATAATAAAATTGAAAACTGTGATTTTCATTTTTTTATTACTATTATTATTCATCCTGGAATATGTTACAAACTTTTAACTATGCTTTTGAAAATATCATGGTGAGAGGTCCAGGGTGATAGTCACGGAAATGCTAGAGGAAGAGAAATGTTCCTTCATGTCTCTGCCTCATAACCTAGAGCTTACACATTTTACTAATCTGTATGAGACTCCTGTTTAAAGAACTTGCATTATCAGTCTCCCAGGATGGAGTGTCCTAATAAACAATAAATCTTAACTTTAAAGATGAATCTCTTGATGATCTTATAACTTGATAGTCACAGATAATTCAGGGTGAAATGGACCTCATGAGATCTCCAGTCCAAACTCAATGTCCTGGTTTGAGTGAGAACAGAACTAATTCTGTTCAGTAATTTTACTTTTCAGCTCAGTTCTTCTAATTCTTGCTCAATACAAGATCAGCTCTGAGGACAGATGTATTTGGGGCTTTTTCTATTCAGATCTCCAAAGTCTCCAAGAACAGAGACAACACAGTCAAAAATTTTTATGAACAATTATATTAATATAGACAGGGACTGAAATTTAGGTGACTCACACATGGGGAAGTGCCTTAATTTTTTGGCTAAAAAGTTATCCTTATGCTTGAAGGATAATGCTTAGAGTTAGTTGCTATATAAAGTGAAACAGTTCTGAAAAGAGAGCATAAGTTAGAAAATCCCTCTGCCTGAAAGGTCTCAGACAGATGGTCATCCTAAAATGAGGAGGCAGTAATAAATAACAAGGGAGTACCAGGTAGAGGGGTGCATCCTCCAGCATTTTTAGGATTGATGCTATTTGCTCAGCTCTTAGAATGATACTTGTGAGCACTTTTAAGTGGAACACTACATCAGATGAAAACACTAATCCATAGTCTCTCAGGAAGAAATAAAATAAAAGTTTTCATCACTGCTGCAAAATGAGTCTCAGACAAATGTGGATTGTATTTGGCAGGCTGCAAATAAACAATAGCAGGGGAAGTGGAGCTAAGGCTCCAGAATTTTGGAAAGTTGCCTTCAGAAGATCTCTGCCTGCTTGATGGCAGGAACAGAAGGCACCTAAATTGTAGAGGCATACAGTAGATGGACTTACTGCCTATAAATTCTAGATAATGCCTATATATTTGACTCGGCTTCACTCTTTGCAAAGAAGGTTATTCTATTTGGTGAACAGTCAGCTATAACCATGAGCTCAGCTTCTGGGACCTGGTTTGCTGCTGCCACTTACTGCTTAAATCTGCGCCTTCAGGACTATCCATGCTTTCAGAAGACATTGTTCTTGTTCTTTGAAGTGTGCTAAATGATTAACTGAGGGTTTGCAGTGTAAATGCCGCATGTTTACTAAGGAAAAAAAGAAGGTTATTTATATGAACTTTGTCACATGTTTTTTTCAGAGTTGTGTTATTAGAGGTGACATGTTTGATGTGATTTCTGTTTTAAACTACCTTCTGAGGAGGTAGTTTAAGTGGGTTTCCATGAGCAGCAGACATTGTGCCCAGATTCACTTAACCTTCTGCAGTACTATAGTTCATCATCTCTTGCCCCTCACATGCTTCTATGACATTTAAAAGGCTAAATATTCATCTTCAATAGTTAATGTCTTTATAGTTTGTATTTTCTAGTGATAATTAAACTTACTGATGTCAGATGTTCCCGTGACAAATCATTGCTCTCCGTTTGCAACTGGAGGATATTGTGATCATTTGTGTTTGTTTACCAGCCACTATTCTTCGTATTCTTAAACATTTTTTTCAGAGTAGGCAAGATACAGGACTGGTTGAACCCAACGAGTATGATTTCATTTAGTGCAATATTTGCCCTCTTTGTTGTTTGAGGGAGTAGAGATGCATTGAATCCTGCTTGCTAGTGGTTTACTGGTTTGATCTGGTACTGTGAGTTTAAAGCCCAAAACTGTCATTTGTTTCTGATGCAGGCTAACTCTAACAGGGTTTGTTCCTCTAAACAAGCTAGCAAATGCTTTCCTCCTATCTGCTGCAGGTGGAATGTTTCTCTGTGTAGTGGTCTATTTGTCCCATACAGTCCTTATGCCTGACACTGCACTGGGTCGAAATATTGGCACTGTTATCCAGCCCTTGGGTGTGGGTCCACCTGCTTCTGTAGGAAAGCTAAGAGCCAGGTGAACTGCATGTGCAAAGGCTCAGCCTGCTATCAACAGGCACCCATGTAATTGTTTTGAATCATCTGTGGTGCCCTGTGCTCAGGTTGAGGAGGTAGGTGAGGAAGAAGACACTGTGGTTGGTGTGGGCGAGTGTCCTCCAGCAGATGCTTTTCGATATCCAGGGGTAAAATACTTCTCTTATTTTTTTATCAGTCATGCGGGACATCCTCAAATGAGGAACGGGCTCTGCTATATTGTGCAAAGGATATGTGGCAAAGTTTGTGTTCCTTACTCAGGGCCACATATGCATCATTTATGGGCAGATATGATTCCATACATCTACACTGTAGAGAATAGAAGGATGGGAAATTATAAGGGAATTGACTCTACCAGACTGCTTGGCCTTACTAAGTACTTGAACAGTCTTCAGTACATTAGAAGCAAAGACAACACATTCATCTGTTTTACTCTTGCATGATAACCATTACATATCTCAAGACAATTTATGGCCATCTACCAGAAGAAGAGTTTGGCCAGAGTTTGCCATAAAATAGCAAGGACAATGGCAGATAAAGCAGAATGAATGGCTTGGTTATTCATAAGCCAGATGACCTCTGAAAAGACAGCAGTAAAAAGCAGTAGAAAATATTCTAAAATAATGTGAAGCTTCAGGCAATGATTTAGCAGAATTGGCAGTCTGGTTTATGTGCTCCTTGGGTGGTGCATTTTAGCTTTGGGATGGGAGGCGTCATCCTGCCAGACACCTTTTCCCTGCTATTCAGGGACAGAGTGTTTTGTGATCTCATCTCAGAGGAAGAGAATAAGTGAAGAATTTCTCTGTTGTCAGTGATTTAGCTGTGTCACAAGTTAACTGTGTGGGAAGGAGGACCCAGCACCCATTATGCTGTGTTTAGCACCCTGCCTGTGTTTCTTATGTGTCTCCTTGGATCTCGCTGGCACACCAACTCCCTGTTGTACTCCAAGTAACTCCCAGGTGGATGAGCCATTGTAGAGAGCTGTTTAAAAGAAACAGCCTTGTGCAGCCAAGCTGGGGCTAGTCCTTGGCTGCTTTTTAATCCCTAAGATGGGTGCTTTATTGTCTTGAAAGCAGCAGGAAGCACAGCAAAGAACACTCCTGTAACACTTCCTGAGAAATAATATGCAAAATATTAGAAATAGCTTTGCTTGCAACAGTAGAAAACTGGTATTTTAATGTAACTAGAATGAAATGGCTAATATGTGGCTTGTTCTCTGAGGCTTGTGCATTTCCATCCTAATCTTCAGTCTTCAGTGTGAGTGTTTAATTGTGCACTGTGTTGCTTTCATGTTTTTTATTTGGGAGAGCCGTCTGCATTTCACTCCCTAGGCTTAAAGCACTATTTTTGTACAATGTTTAAAAAAAAAGTGCTGTATAAATGCTGTAGAGAAAGATGTCCCAGTTTCCTTAAAACTGTAATGATTACTACCTAATAATTGTTATGCCAACTCCTTGTTACAACCTTAATTTATCAGCAAGTCTCAGAAATAGATGCTATGTGCTCATACATCGAATTGAAACTGCTTTGTTTCCCGTGATCTTTGTCCTTACATTTTTGGTTCTATGGCTATTAAGGTTTTACAGAAAGGCTGAAAAATGTGAATCAAATATAACCAGTTCAGATAGTTAACAGAGGATGCTAGGAGAGTATCTCCCAGGGAATGTGAACTTACTAATCTATGAAAACTGCAGCTAAAACTGACAATACTGCCAAAAATAATCATCAGTGTTCTAAGATTCATCTGCATTGAAAGGATTTCAGCTTTAAGCTTATGACACAATTCCAAAATAAATAATCATGTGCATATTATGTGAACACACTCGTTCCAATAAAACACTGGTATGAAGCAAGGGATGGGTGTCAGTAGGCTCACCTTATTTTTCTTTTAAATGTAATATAGGCATCTGTATCAGAATACACATATTCAAAATATGATGTGCTATTAAGGGAAAGTGGTCTGTAGGTCTCTATACCTGGGGTGTTATTTAAAACTAATGGGGGGGGGGGGAGGTGTAGGGGGAAGATGGCAGTTTGGTATCCCACCTTGCTGGCATCTCTGAGAATTCTTCTTTTCTGTTCTTCATGAAGAAAAAGTCAAGCAAAACAGTTTACAGACACACCCAAGTCTCTTCTAGGAGGAAACTAAAAGACATATCTGAGCAAGTTTTGAACAACTTCATGCGTACTTATGAGTAGCATCTTACTCTCTCAAATCCTGAAGATGGGCCTCTTTTCATAAGTAACAGTATCTGAGGAATCTTCCCCTTTCCAACTAAACTCTCAGGAAAATGGCTCTAGCTTGCAAATAATGAGTAGCCATTCACCCAGCCTTCCTGAAAGCATTTTTTTCTAAGTGCTTTAGTTGTGTTTGTGAAAATGAGAAAATACAGCCCAACTTGGGAAACAGGCTTTCATCTACACTTTCAAATGGAGAATGAGATTGTGGTCTCAGTTATGCTGATGTAAGTGTAAGTAATGAAGTTTGCTTTCCTAGTTTTACTTTTCCAGTGAAGTTACCTCAGCTAAAACTATGTTGATAATTTTTCTGTAAAAGTACTGTTAAATTTATAAACAAGACCACTTGAGTAAAGAAGAAATACTCAGTCTTTGCTATTTGTTTCTGTTCATTTACATTTTAACTGTACTAACATATCCTTTAAAATGCAATATTGATTTAATTCAATACATTTATGTGTGGATAAAATTTAAATATGGCTGTTGTCATTTTAATTTAAATTCAATGGTAGGAAACTCAGTTTAATGGTGGTTGAGTAAGAAAAGAAAATGCATTCTCTGTACACATAAATCACTCCAGCATTCGATTTATTGAAATTACTGAATTAGGCTCTCAGGGCACTGGAGAAGAAATTGCATTGCTTTCATTAATAGCTTTTTTGAGTTTGCAAATTAATAGTCAATTGTAAATGGCTTTGCAAAAAGCAGATGGGTTTAGCATTTAAAAAACATCATTTAGGTAGTGAACAAGTCTATCTTCACTCCTGCCTCTTAGGCTTTTACGTAAAACAAATAATTTTGACACCTAGTGAAGAAAACTTCCAATTGCCCAGTCTAAAACTAGAAGTGTAACTATTCTTTCATCTCAAATAATTACTTATTGAAATTAATGGTTGTTATTAGTGCATATTAACATGGGGAAGAATTCCCTAGCATTTGTTGTTGACGTTCAGTGCTTCCTATTAGCGAACTTGTGCAGAATGAACGAATAATCTTTGACTTTAATTAAATTGTTACACTATTTTATGCCGGGATCCAATCCAACGGTATTAGTCTGCAAACTAGTGGGAAAAAACTCTTAAGTTTCACTGAGCTTTGGATGTTAGCCTTATTGCCTGAGGCTAGACTTCTGTCCTCTTGGTTGGTGTGCCTTATTGTGTATTTAAATGCACATCCTGTAGAAAGTGTTGGTTCAGCAAAGCTGCTTGGCTGATGCTTAAACTCATCTGTGTGCTTTAGGGCCTTTGCTTTATGCTTAAACATATCTTAATCTTCATTTAGTCAACTGCCTCAATGAATGTCTGAGCCTGCAAAGAGGAGAGGCTGCTGGGCTTGGCTGGTGGCTGAAGGTTCCCTGCTATTTCCTGGGCCAGTGTGGGTTGATGAAGAAAGCATTGGAGCAGGCTCCCTCTGTTCAGTTTTTCTAGAGAGCTAAGAGATCATCTCTGTGCTCAGAAAATGACATTCAGGGACACAAGAAACCTTTGCCTACTGCAAACTGTTTCAGTAGCTCTGCAGGCTTCTGTATCTTAAGGTGGTAGAAATATCTAGAAACAAATAGTGGGGAAATTCATCAAAAGAGGGATGATGCCTGCAATATATATAGCATATAAAAAGCAGATAACCCTGTTAAGAGGGTTGGGCCACTCACTTATCAGTGATGCCCAGTGATAGGACAAGGGGCAACGGGCAGAAACGAACAGAGGAAGTTCTACCTCAACATGAGATAAAACTGCTGTGAGAGTGACAGAGCACTGTCAGAGGCTGCCCAGAGAGGCTGTGGAGTCTCCTTCCATGGAGACTTTCAAAATGCACCTGGATGGATTCCTGTGCAATCTGCTCTGGTTGACCCAGCTCGGGGGGGGGGGGGGGGGGGCTGGACTAAATCTCCAGAGATGCCTTCCAACCTCTGCCATTCTCTGATTCTGTTCCTTCCAGAAGTGGTAAATCCCACATTCTGCATTGAACTCCCAATGCAGTCAGTGGTGACAGGAACCAGAATTATTCTTATTGGCTTCAGGGGCTTGTTTGTTTCTCAAGGGCCAAAAAAATACATCTGAGAACAAAACTGTAGCTAAATGGGCTTTTATAGAAGATTATTCTATAGTGGTGGTAGCTGTGTTTAAGTGGCATTATATAGCTTGCATTATATGAAGGGTTTGAAAATAATAAAGCTAATAAATTGCATGATTGCACAGTTCAGCTGTGTGCTCTTCCTGAGCACTAGTTGTAGAGTGATCTGACACTTTCTGGATTTCTTCATTCCTGCCTCGATTTCATGCTTGCATCACCTCAGCTTAAGAGGCCCATGATATTCCTAAAAATGTTTCTTGGCCCGGACTCTTTCATTTCAGAGCAAAATTTCAATTTTTCAATTTCAATAAATCTTTAAGTTCCTGAAATACATTAGAGATAACATACAGCCCCTTTCAAAAGACCTCTCATTCATAGCCCCTGACTTTGAGGCTAGAGAATGCCACCAATTAACTAGCAACTAGAGTAGACATTTTTGTACTAATTTCATACTAAGTCTACCTGAAATTCTCCCTGGGTTTCCAGAGGAAATGCATCCCTTGCATCCCTCCCATGTACAAGAGAGTTGATGGCAGAACATTTGTTTCACTGTTGGTTCCATGCAAACCTTGCAAGGACAAGTCACCAGGTTCTGAACCTGGCCAAGGTTCAGCTGGCAGGTGCATTACTAAGTGATAGGACATGTGCTTTGATGAACAATCTAAGCTGCATTCCACTCTGAAGAGCTGGGAGGCACTTGAGCTGAAAATGATATTTAATGGCTAGGATTTGTAGTAAGGCCTTTCAGAGTCTAGTGCAGACATGCTGGGCAGAGGATGAGGATGTGAATGTTGCATTTATCCCTGTGGAAAAACAGGGAGAGTGAAGCCCTTGCCTGTTGTGTGTTCTTTTCCTTCTTTGCCTGAGGTTTGAGAAGGGTCAGGGAAATCTCATTCCTTGCCTCCACCCTTCCCTGTGTCCTGCAGGATGCCTGGCAATAGGATTTGAGAAGTTGTCTGTGGGTCTAGGCAAGGCCAACTTCCACTAGAGCAGCTCACTTCTGCAGGCTTTTATTTATATAACAGTAAATGCTTGGATTCCATGTAATTAAGAAATGTTTTCTCCTTGTCTGCTAGGACAAGTATAAGACCTTCATGGTTGTTTTAATCTGGTATTTGTCCTAGGTGGGAAAGCCTCCTTTCATAGACCAGGACATGAGGACTAGAAAGGTCCTGTAGATCTTCTGAATAACCATTTCAGCCTATTAAAGTCTTCAAGGAGTTTTATGCGTGTAAAACAAATGTCAAGTTGGGTCCTGTGCTGTTCTGAACATCCAGTGACTAGATCAGCAAAACAGCATCTCCTGAGATTGAGCCAACATAAGATTTAATTCTTCCATCCCTTTCTAAAAGCACTGGAGAAAATGGCAAAGTTAGTGGCACAGTTTCTTCAGGGTGTCCAATCTTGCAGCTGCCGCGCAGCCCTGTGTGTGTCCTGGCTCTCTTGGCTGTTATGAGGTCCCCTCTGGCCAGAGGTGCACAGTGCTCTGTTCCTCCACACATAAATGCCTAAGAGATACTTGAAACCCAGACAGCAAGGAGAAATTTAAGGAATGTGCACACTCTCTCTCCTAAACAAGATCAAAGTGACCTCAAGTCAGGGTTTCTTGCATAATTATGTTCCAGGCCTGTACTGATGCCGGGGTACGAGAGCAGGATGGATATAAATCTTTCATATCAATTGGGTATTGTACTCTGCTGAACAATAGTGCTGTTTCTTATACAGTAAACATTACAGGAGTTTGCAGTACTTCAGAGCAAAGTTACAGATGCAAGACAACTTAGAGAAAATTCTCTGTATTGCTGTTCAAACAAAATAATATTTAATTGATCTTATCAGAAAGCTGATAAGAGGAGCAATCCCTTGATTAAATATATAACTTTTGAGATGTGGCATTATCTCTAATGTAGAAAACAACCTAAAGCAACACGTAATGAAAGGGCTCAGAATCTCAAACCCCAGAAACTAGTAACAATCCACTTGGATTGATCAGTAAATAAATTAAAAATCCCCAACACATTACATTTCATATGCTTTTTATAATGGAGTGCATTGTAAAAATGATGTCCTAAGAAAGAGGATGAGTTCGAAAGATATTTTGAATGTGGATTTGTACTACTGTTCACTTATGTTTCTAAAACAAATAGTTAAACTGTGTTGCACTGCAGTGTTGTTAAGATTATACCTCATCTCAGTTCTTCAGTGACATTTTAAACAGAACTTAATGTCTTTATGTTCCTCACTTAGACCCACTGGTCATGCTGAGTCCAAATGACACTGCTTGAGCTTCAGTGAGATTATACTGCCATTAAATAAAATTTTCACACAGCGTGGCTCTATTATAAACAACCCTGTGATTTTCAAGCCTTGAACATGAAGCTTTTGTATAAAGTGTCTGCTCACTTAAGGCAAAATGCTTCTCTGGATTTATAAAGATGTAAAATCATGTACATAATCACCATTTTAATAGTGCTGTTATACATACATGAATATGGAAGCAGAGTTCAGGATGCTCCTTTGTGTGAATTTTGTAGACAAACTATCCATGTGTCTGAACTGACGTATGTCCTTTCCAAAGTTAGAGCTCTACAAGGAAAGGAAAAGTTTGAAGGGACTTCAAATGGGAACCAGTTAGATGAGATGTCCTTAATACCACTTGAAACTCAGCTTGAGTTTGAGAAGTTCATGCAGCTGACGGGCAGATAGTTTTGTTGGAAACTCAAAGTGCTGCAGTTTCTTTGCAGGCACTGTGTCTATATGTAGACAAAGAACTGTTTTCCAAGTAACGTAAATATTTCTAGAAGAAGAGTTCATTTTCTTGCTCTGTGTGTGGAAAACAGAACACTTAAAAACAATAGATGCTGCACGTATGTTAACACATTTCCCAAAACAAAAGGATATTAGTTGTCATTTCAGTGAAAACAGGAGAGGTCGATGTAGAGTAAATGTGCAAAATCCAAATTCAGATTCTTAAAGCCTGAAGAATCTTTTCAGAGCAACTTACAGAAAGTTATCTGCTTTACCTACTTTCAAACTTTGGGGTTGTTTTGTAGTCCAAATTCTTTTTCTAAAGGATAGGTAAAAACCTGCTTGAAACTAGATTAAGATGATTGAGCTTTTGCCATCTGATTCAATTCGATCTCCCCATCTAGAAATCCTAGTAAGTCTCTTCATAGTAAGGATTATTTTCTGAATGAAATGGTATCCTGTCTCAATTGTATGTGCTGAGAGCACTGCCAAAGGACGTTTAGAAAGCTATGCGCTCTGTGGTGTTAATATTTGTTGTATGCCAGGCTGACCTTTCTGGATGATAATCTTTGTATTTGTGGCATGAAAAGAGATTGATTTTGTTGCTTTATTGTAATTATACTACAATGTAGGAGTACCACATGCTTTTGAAGGGTATTCAGGAACTGAAATGTCAATAACAAACAACTTTCCATCTGCTCTCAATTTAATCTGAATGAGTTTGTGATTTTGTAGAAGGAGGTTGTTTCCGCCACTGGCAGTCGAAAGGTAGTAATCAGTTAATCAAAATGCATTGATTGCTCTAATTATTGCATCTTGAATAGGTCTTTTATGAATCTTAGTCACCCACAATTTAATTTTGGCATGTTTTTGCATTCGATCCAGGGCAACTCTACGGTTTGCAAAAACTTTGACTTCATCAAGAATAACTTTATGGAGATTTAGGGCCAGACCCACCAATGCGTGCTGACAGCGTTTTACCACCCCAGTCATGTAAATTGGCTGGAAACAAAACAGTAAAATCAGTTTGAGCAACTGTGCTCAGTTCCAAAGATACTGAGTGTACCAGACAAATGATCTCAAGCTGTATTCCTCATAGCACAGAATATTAGATACAAAATAAATACCTCTTTTCTATATGGACTCCAAGTGTTAGGTACTGCTTTTGATTTGTCAACAGAACAAATCATCATTTTGTTATTGTTAGGTAGTGCTACACCAATAATTCAGCCAGGGAAGAGTGAGCAGGAATCCATTTGGTCCTGGGCCACAGAGTTTAAAACCTGCACTTGTTCATGATGGTTTTATTTATGACTGAAAAATAAAAAGTGCTTAATTTCTACATGTCCAACTTGGATGCAGACTTAGGGAGCTAATAGTTTGAAAATAAACAAAAGATCAATCAAAAAACCCCACTGTAAACAGAACCAACCAAACAAAATAAAGCACACACTAAAAAAAACTATCACCCAAAACTACCTCTCTCAGTGCTGAGGAAATGCAATGAAGTTTCTCCCAAGAGGGGTAAGTACAAAATCAGTGAGGCTTTGCCTGAGTGCAAACATAAGCCCACAGGAAATTAATTCCAGGTTTAAGGTCTTAGAAATATTGACCCTGCTGAATAAACAAATGAGTACTTGAAAACAAATTAGGAAATGGTCATGTATTATTTCTGTGAATTGAAACCTAAGGTTAGGAATTAAATAGCTGAATAGCAATCACTTTTCAGACATTGATGTTAAAGAAGCACCAGTTTATAGGAAAAGAGCGTGTTTGCACAGTAGTTTAATTATGTATGTGAACATATTTGACAACTTAGAGGTATGCAAAAGACCAGTGGCCTTTGGATGAAAACTTCAACAGTGCTGGTATTGAAACATGAATCAATCATAGTCTTACAAAATATAAAGCAGATCAATCACGTTTCATCTGAAATAATTATGAACGGTCTTAAAAACAGATCAAAAGGAGTACTGGAACAATTAATAGAAACGATGAGTAAACCATTTTTCATGAGAAAAATACCTCTACAGTTAATCGTCTATCCATGGAACACTGTCCACTCTGTCAGTTTATCTCAGCCATGAATTGCAGGAAGGTAAGAGGGAAACTCCACACTGGAGTATTATCCACAATAATTGCTCTCTAAGTATCTTGCTTCAGAAATTATCAGTGTAGGTCCTTAGTAGAGATGAGAAGAGACCACTGGTCCAACTTGATATGGCAGTTGTTGCTAACAAGGAACCAGAGCTGGTTGTCTGAACTTCAGTGAAGCAGTGTATGTATTGATATGATGTTAAAAAGCTGAAGTAGACCTAATACAAGTGTGCAATAAATGACAAACTTGCAAAGCCTCATTTCTGTGAGGGTTATGGTGAGCGAAGAGTGAAGCTAATGTTACCACAGGAGTTACAGCTGCTGAAGATAAACCTGTTAGGTTATTTGCCCATGGAGAGAGCTCAAAGTGGTAAGGCAGCTGGGTACTGAGAATTGCCTTGGCAGCTGGAAAATTGCTTCTGCTTTCTTCCATGGTGTGGTGAATACATCCATCCTGTGAGAAGGAAGAATCTCTCTGCTTTGAAGAAGTATGATCTTGAGGTTGTCTTGAAATCATCCGGACTTCTGAGTATTATGCCTGTGACAAGAACTTCTACGAAGGGCTAGGGTGACTTCCTTAGGTTAACAACTTAGGATATTTGGCTCCAGTCTTGATTCTTGGTAGATCCTTCTTTGCATGTGATGCCAAAAGACAAGACAGTTAAATATTGATAAAGGGAAGAGGACTGGCCTATTACACACTGCTTTGTAAAGTTACCCTGGAAGATAACGTGCCAACAGTACATATGCTCTAGAGATCTTGAGCTAGGAGGTCTAGTCCTCTCCTACTCTTGGTTTCAGTTCAAGTTCTACCTGGACCACAGAAAATCCTCTATGAAAGACTTCTGAAATTTAGCTTTGAATCTCTTGTTTCTCAGAAATACTTCTTTCATGCACATCTTCATGTCATTAAAGCAGATTGTAGATGATTGATACGATTAAAGCAGTACTGGATGGAAAACAAAAGGCTGATATTTAAACTTGTGCATTAAACCCCATCCTCAGGCCTTTTCATATAAAAGCAGTCTTGTTGCAAGATTTACCATTCACAACTCCATGTTGCTACCTATTGCATACTTTGCCAATTAAAAGGAACAAGCTATATTCTTTTTTCCTTCTGCCCAGCCCTAGAAGCCTGTGCTAGCTCAAAGATGGTTTGACAAACTCATGTTTGTAAAGTAACCTCCCACCCCTACCCCAAGCTAGGATCTTTTAGAGTAAGCAGTGTAATCTGCAATGAATCTTTATTAAGTCTTTACTGAAGTTAAGATGCTGGGGGGAACTAAGCATCCTTCAACATCCAACCTTCAGGTGAGGACCTTCAAACAGTTGTCGACTGCCCTATCTTTTGTTCTTCCTTTTATTAAATGGTGAACTTTTGAGTAAGTGGTCAAACACATTTTAATTCCCATGCCTATAACTTTTGGAGAGACTTTTAAAGACCTGTAGTTCATCAATACTTACTGCTAACAGTTTACACAGTCCTACAGCCTAAGTCAGGTGAAATGAGCAGCAGTAGCTTTGTCAAAAACATATAAAATGGTCTGAAGCTGATGCTTCTTCACTTGCAGAGGCATTCACCCCACCTCCTTTCTCACTTTGTCAGTTTTGTCAGAAATATGCTATTGCCCATCAAACACTTAATAGAGTTTAACATTTACCTGCCGGTAGGAAAGACTCACAGTGACCAGATTTTCTTCTACCATAATACAGCACATAATACAGCTAACACAGGACAGCTGTAAATTAACAAGCTTGCATGCATCGAGAAAGATTCAATTTAATAGTCAAGACAGCTTGTGGAGACTCCACAAGCTATGAGCCTTTGAAAGCAGCTTAATAAATTTGTCAGAAATAACAGGAGATAGTTGATCTTGCTGTAGGGAGAGAAAAGTATATTATTAAAGGACCCTTTACTATCCCTTCCAGCCCTGAAGTTCTACACTCCTAGGCTAAAGCAAAGTAGATGTGATGTACGCTGGCCTTGCCTATTGACCTTGCTTCCAGAGAAACTCACTGCAGAGTAAATACACCTCGACTTCAGTGACAAACTGTAGTAACAGATGACCACGCGTCACAAGACACACAGAATCCACCTCTGTTGTTCTCACTATGCAGAATCAAGTCAAAAACTATGTTTTTCTTCCAATGACCCAAAGCCAGCAATGTAACCCTGCCCATTCCTGCTTCAGAAGTAGATGGTGAAGCCCAGCCCTCTCAGCCTGGTGTTGGACACCAGCCAACGTCTTTCTCTTGCTCTTCCTTTGAGCAGTGTCACCCAGTCTAAATTCTCCCCCTTTTCTGTGTGTGATCTGTGATAAAATTGCAGGGAGACTTTTCCTTAGGAAATTTGGATTAGAACGATACCACTGTTTTCTGTAGCTGCAGATACAGTTTTGATTTTTTTTTTATGTTGCTTTTTAGAGCCAAGATTCTCGAACATCTGCTCTTTTACTTTGGAAATTTATTAGCAAGCCGTAAAAATGAAGGAGAGGGGGAAGTAATCTCTGATACCTTTGGTGAGCAGTGTACAGCCTAGAGCATAGGTTTCAAAATGAAGGTTTAATGAGTCCTGGCCCTGAGAGTGGTTTTAGAGAGCTTGCATTTGCCAGTAATATATTAGAGAGATATTAAACATAATGTTTATTAAAAGGATTCTTGAAAGATGGATACAGATCTGTGAGGTTGTCCTGTTTATGTGATGTCTGTAGGTTGATTTTGAAATAAGTGCCAATAAGACACAGGCCAAACTGGTCCTCAAACTAGACTTTTTGACAAAATGGGACAGAAATAGGAGGAAAAAGGGTCTCCTGTACCTTGCTTTGGCTACAGCCATGAATATGGTTCCCATGGTTTGCTGGGCTTTTAAATCACTATGTGTATAAAACCCTCTCTGATACCTCCATTGCTTAATCACGCTTTGCTTTGAGGTCAATTTGTTATTGTCCTTCTGTCTTCCTCTTTAACATCAATCTTACAGCTTTTTCATTTCTACATTCCAATTTTTTAAGCTTTAAAGCTAATATACTAGGCTGAATTTACCAGCATGTTGTTTTGTGCAGCCTTGGTGATGCGGGAGAGCTGTAAACTTAGACCAGCCAGGCTAAAGCTGTTTTATAGCCTCTCAGTATTGCTCGAGAAAGGCAAAGCAGCTGGAGCGTATCAGTGAATACATCCCAGCACTTTATATTCTGGACTGTTGATAGTTCTCCTAAGTGCACTGACAAACACTGGTTAAAATAATGTAAAATTAGTTGTTCTTTCTTCACCTATAAGCCTGCACTAGAGAATTCTGTCTTTTCTTCAGAAAAGTTTTGCTCTGAAGGCTTGAAATTGCATTTGGTTTTTAATAAAACTGACCTGAGAGGATTTGTGTGGGGAGACAGCAATTACAGCAATTAATTATTTGGAAAGTACAGTTCCTCCCTCCTGCATTTCCTCATCTATCTGGCTCACACTTCATTGTCTTTTTATTTCTACTTTTTTTTTTTGAGTACTAACCATAAGTCCTTGTTATCTTTCTCCCCTGCCCGCAGAACAAATGAGAACTCCTGGTTCAGCCTGTTTCTTGGCAGAAGCATAATCGTGTGCCATACATATAGTGCTGTGCTTAATAGTTTCAGCAGAATAGTCAGGCATCCTAAGGACTTGCTGAGAGGATTTGCCTCAAAGGAGAGCTGAACTCTCCTTCCATTCACTCCAGATGCAATTTCTCATGGTCATTGTGGGACATCTCATTAGGATGCTCAGGCTTCGGATGGTTAGCTTATGTAAAATAGCATGGCTTATGTATGGATAAAAGAGGTGCTACATCTCTGGGATGGTAAGCACAATATCACAAGCGCTACCTCACTCAAAAGATGAGATTGATCCTCAGCTCCCATCATTCTGATGGGTTTGGAGAACAACCTGCACCCCTTGATTCCTTGAGGTGTTACTGGGACTTGATCCTTGCTGCCCTGCAAGCAATAGAGTCTAACCTGGATGAGAACGTGCCCAACCATCCTCAGGAGAAAAGTGGCCTTAAACTAAAGTGTGAGCTTTGTTTAGGAAAGTTGTCTCCTAAATAGTTCAACATGATGAAATTGGTGATCCTTGCAGCTCCCGATTTCATAGAGTTGCTGTACAGATAATTTAAAAAATAATGCTCTTTGTGAGCTACCCTGTATCTTAAGTCCCATTTTCTTTACCTTTCACATGCAGTACTTAATCTTTTGTAAATGATATTGGCTTTTAACACATTTTATCCAGCACAATCTTTGAAATGTCCCTTTTATCGTCAGTATTAGAAATGAAATTATCGGAAAAGCAGTATTTCCTCTTCTTCGGAAGCAAACTGTGAGCTATGTTTACAACCAGGGAAATATGAGTGTACGTTGAAGAAAGTGAAACACCTTTCACTAACTTATTTCTTCAGATAGTGACAAAAAGCTAGCCATTAGGGAGCTGAACATTTTAAAATTTCAGATTTCTTCAAACATTTCTGTCCAATATCCTTCACCAAGTCAAGTGTTGAGTTAATGTATAAAGCAGGAACAACAAATTATTACAATTCTGCTGGACAAAGACTGAAGAAAGCTAAGGTTTTTTGTCTGAGAAAAGAGTATTATAATTCAAGCTTTAAATTGGAAAGCAGATGGTAGATTTATTTCTTTATAAACAAGCAAATGCCAGCCAAAATATTAAAGACTAGTCAGGGCTCTAGGGGTTTATGGCAATAAGTTTACAATTCCTAAATTGTCTCATCTATCAAAGAACTTACAATTGCAGAGAATTAAGGTAATCCAAGGTTTTGCTGTGAAAATAAGGCAATTTATTTGTCAGATATGTTTGATTCGGAGACTTTAGAAAATCCAACATGTTCAGAGATCTGTGTGTCTTTTATGCATGTAAGTACTGCAGGAATGTAATGCATCTCCTTTACTTAAAAAAAAAAACCCCAAACAAACCCAAGAAGATATTTACAGTTTTATGAATGTCTTAAAAAATTTAGCAGGCACTTTTTGGACTTGTAGAAATATGCCGGTAGGTGAGACTAAAAGTTTATCAGGGCTGATCTTAAATTCTGGTAGGATTTGGCTGTGCTTGTGTAGTTCAGTTTTTGTGTATTAGATGTTGTTGTTGGACTATTTGAGTTAATATCCAGAAGGTTTCTGAAATGCCCTGGAACTCACAGTAGGTTGTGTTCTGTTATTACAGCGCAGAAAAGAAATATCGGATTCTGTTACATTTAAACTGAATTTTTACAAAACAAATCAATCGACTTCATATTACACATGTGCTTGAGAGAACAGGCAAGTGTATATACCATTCTCCCCCCAGCTGATAATCAATAGTCCTGCTGCTGTAATGTTAATAGGCTCAAAGGCTGCTAATGATTTCTGTCTTTGGTGCTTTTTACCCTGCAAAAGATACTGGAAAGAGCTGCTTGACTTCACAGACATGAGTCCTGAAGTGAGGTCCTTTTTTTTTTTTTTTAAAACCTGATTTCTAGTATTCCTAGTTGCAAGCTATCTGAATCTGGGAGACTTGAAGGAAAGTTCCTCGGGTATAAGCTTCCTGGTATAACAACCCAAAGATAGGCCACAAACCCTGAGAGGGGGGTGGGAGGGATTTGTGCTGCTCTATCCTTTGATGCTGAAAGGTTATACATTCATTCAAAAGTGCAGGACCCATTCAGAGGTAACAGTGATGGTGTTATGCATGCCCAACCATCTCAGTGACAAGCCACAAGTAGAAGTGCAGTCCGGTCCTTCATCTAGCTGATGTGCCTCCCAGTTTAAGAGGAGGGCTCCTTCAGATAATGGAAACTAGTGTTTAATGGCAGGGTTGGAGGAGCAGTCAGACACCAGCTACCACTTTGTCCTGCAGGCAGGTCTCCCAGGTGGATGTTCTCCAGTAGGAGTGCTTCAAGCCAGGTGCCTGGAGCCAAAAGCTGATTTTCCTACAGCTTCTGACTCTAGCTGGGTTTGTCAGGCAACCTAATCAAGCAGTTGGTGGGCAGCAGTGTGCAGATAGTTTATTAATAACTGTGATAGATGGACCTCTCCACTCACCTATTATTTTCAACCCAAATGAGTGCGTCTGAGTGACTAAGAAGACTGGTCTTGACCACGTACATGAAGCAGTAATTAACCTGTGAAAAGTATGAGTCTCTCTTTTCCACCTATCCAAATGAGGTCATGGAAGTCTTACACTGCTCTGGAAGATGCTATTTTGGACAGGCTATCTCTGGTTGAGATGCTGGAGAGGATACAGAGGCGGGCTACAAAGCTAGTAAAGGGTTTGGAGCATGTGTCTTATGAGGAAAGGCTGAAGGATCTGGGGCTGTTTAGCCTTGAGAAAGGAAGGCTGAGGGGAGACCTTCCTGCCCTCTCCAACTACCTGAATGGAAGTTGTAGTGAGGTGGGAGTTGGTCTGTTCTCCCTGGTGACAAGTGACAGAACAAGAGGAAATGGCCTGAAGTTGAAGCAGGGGAGGTTCAGGCTGGATATTAGGGAGCATTTCTTTCCAGAAAGGGTTTTCAGGCACTGGAATGGCCTGCCCAGGGAGGTGGTGGAGTCACCATCCCTGGAGATGTTTAAGAGGTGGTTAGATGTTGTGCTTAGGGACATGGTTTAGTGGTTTTTGATAGGGCTAGGAGAAAGGTTGGACTTGATCTTGAAGGGTCTCTTCCAGCCGAAACTGTTCTGTGATTCTGTGGTGATAACTGCCAATTGTTTGTGACTACTGAGAAGCCTGCAAAGCAGCTGTGTTAAAATGAGCAGGCCCTTGCTAGTTCTGTGTCTGAGACCAGTGCTGACAGCAGCTCTGGGAGCTGCACCAAGACCCACTGCTGCTCTTGTTGCTCCCCAAGCCCTACCGCTACCGCTTTCTGCTGTAAGAACAACCTTTGTGCTTTTGAAAAGTCTGCTTTCATTGATCTCAGTTGTGTCAATCAAGAAAAATGATGAGATAATAAAAATCAACCCAAAACAATTTGTTCTTTTTTGTTCCCCTCTGGCCCCAACAGTTTCTTCCTTCAGCATTTCTCAGCCTAAAATTAAGCTTAAAATGCTGCCTCCCTGCAACCATTTCCACCCCCTTCATATACAGATGTAGTATCAGGTTAGGTGTCAGCAAAACCACAGAACCTACCAAACAAATACCAACTTCTTAATAAGGTGAAATGGGCTACCAACCACTGTCGCCTTACAGCAGTTTTGGCTGTTGAATTGGCCTCTAAAATAATAAAAAACTCACCAAGTTTTTTACCAACAGACTGAGACAGAACATAAAATCTTGGCAGTTCATAAAGATTTAATTAAACATGCTTAGTTGTTTTCCACAGTGCGTTAACTCAGAGTCCTTTTCCTCCCAGTGGAACCTTTGAGCATTCTACATTTGCATCGCTTTATGTCACTGTTTGTCTGCAGATCAGCCTGGGTCAGTATGATAAAATCTTGCCAGGAGAGCTTGAACCACTGCCACATCCTTTCTCAAAGCTTTGCCAGAAGCAATGTTGCCCTCATTTCTGTGCTACTATAAGATACTTGAGCATGTTTTCTAATACTGTTGGAACATCCAGATTGTCCTCTCTGGGAAGGCTAGACCTTTCTTGGGAAGGGGTTGTGTTGCACGTGTAGCAGGGCAGGATATTCTATGTCTAGGCTTCTTCCCCTAGTCCAGCTCTGTACATTTATAAAGTCTTATAAAAGCACACTTAAAAGTATTTAATGTTTCTAGTCATCTGAGATGGTCCCTAATTACATTTTCTATTCCCCGCAGTAACAGAGATACTTTCTTGTATTGACTTTCCCATGTTGCTATTGTATTCCCAGTAGCTTTTACAGAAATAGTCTTCCTGGAGCAGTATTAAGTAGTAGTGAATATCTGATAGTGTAATGTTGTATTTTGGGAATATCAACTCCCACAGTCTCATCAAAAGATGATGGGCCTCATTATTCTAGGGAATGTGTGACATAAGGAATGGCAGGTATTGCAGGGATGAGGAAACCAGCATCAGTACTGTGACTGTACTGGTACATATATCCAAAGCACTGGAGGTGCAGATGTTTGTTGCTTCTTTTAGGGGGATATCTGTTATGGAAAATACTGAAATTTAATTCAATTGTACTTTAATATAGTTAATACTAAAATGACTATAACTATAGTTATTATTTATTGTTATAGTCACAGTTAATGTGATGTCCAAAGAAGCTGCAGCTTCTTCCTTTGCCCCAGTACCTCATCTGTGCAGTAATTGCTACAAGTGCCATGGGAAGTCTGGATGAAATATTAGTTGGTAATGCATAGCCAGTATCAGGTAGCAGAAAACTACTAGACTACTTAGAAAAATCAATTTATTTTAATGGATTAATTAGTCCAGTAACAGAAGAGGGATTTAGGTGCCCAACCATAGGTACCTGATGCTCTTTTGGGTGCACTAGGCTAGCTGCCTGGCTTCCAGCTGTGGCTCCAGAAAGATTCACATCTCCCATCACTTCTTCCTGGTACCTGCCAGCCCTTTAAAGACTTCTCCGATACCCTGGGGCATCTAAAATGGTACAAGGCATCTCTGTTTATACACCTCAGTCATGTCCTAAGACTGCTAAGGAGTTAATTGCATAAACTGGAATTAAGATGTGAAGTCCTAGTTATACTGCATAGTCATTTAGCATTCAGAGCTGCGTTTCCTTCTGCTTTGTGTCAGGAGAGGAGAGGAAGGGTTGGCGTTAACCTCCTCCACCTATTATTCAACACTCGGTGGTTACCACCCCCCAACCTATTTTCCAAAGGGATGATATTCTCCAGAATGAAAATACAATGCAAAAATACGAAATATTACAAGAGGTGTCCTGGAGTTTTTATGTCAGTAGCACAAAAGTTGCCATTTTTGCAAGGCCAAACTTGTTATCTCCTGGGAATTTCCAGTTGAGGATGATGGTGGCATATGTGGAAAGGCATTTCTTTCCCCCCACCCCTCTCTTCTTCCTATTGTTTTCTTCTTTCTTAAGCTAGCAGGAATGAAGAGAGTAGGCAGCCTTCATTCAAAAGAGAGATTTCATGAGATATTTCCTAGGAAAATGATGACAAATGAACATACAGAAAGATCTAATAGAACTGAGAGTCATTCTTTCTGTCTTTAAAAGGGAAGAAAGCTATAAAAAAATGCTTTTTAAAAAAAATCATATGCATTTAGACCCATGAGAAGGTTTTGGGTTGACATTGGTATTTTAGGCAATACCTTGATATCCTTTGCATCAGCAAGCATACTTTCAAAACAAAAACAAAAAAAAACCCTGTCTTTAATGTGTATAAACAACCAACCTCCCCTGCTGTGATTCTGCCATCGTGATGGCTGCCTTATGCACAGGTAATGTGAGGGGAAATCTGTATCAGATTCCCATCCCTCTGATTCTCTCAAATCCCCAAAGTCGCCTGCTTATGCTCTGGTATTGTTATGTTTATCTGAAGATTCATTTTTAAGTATAAGTCCTTTAAAAGGTATAGACATTATTTTCACATTTGTAATCCATATACTAGTCACAGATGCTACAGATTTGAAACTAAATTTTTACAGTTTTATTTAGAAAAATATTAAACCAAGGCATTTTAACAGTTTTGGTAAAAAAGCTGTAGTTCCCAGGTGGATTTGTTCAGATCAGCTCCTTTCTAAAAAGTCGTTGCTTTAATGATTAGATACTTTCTGCTGGAAAACATACCTTATAGAAGATTTCTTACCAGATTTGCTTGTATGAAGGGGGTTAATTTGTTTTTCTGTGAAATAGGACAATATGCAATGTAAATAGTTACCTCTCGTCAGAATGGAACATTCAATTCAAATAATATAAATGTCTAGTATTAGCCCGAGATGAAAATTTGCTTGGATAAAATATGGTAGGTTTTTTGCATATCCACTTATTATACATGAGATGAAGAAAACCCAAACCTATTTAACTGACTGAAAAAAACCCATCAGAGCATGTTACATATTTCTAGTTTATGTATGGGATTCTCTCCTGCTCTGAGGACTGAAATGACTGTTTAAATTGACCCAAAATTATAAGCAAAACATCTGAATGAAGTTAAGCTGTGTCTGGTTTCACCCTAAGCTCACTGAGCAAGTACAATTGCAATGAAATTTGGATCCATTTCTGGACAAACAAAAAACTTCCCCTGATGTCAGTGACCCCTTCACCACATGGACTTTTTTTGCAGGTTACTTGTACTGCTTTGTCAGAAACACGGGCCAAAAGAGCAAAACCAGCCAACCAGGTACAAATAGCAGTGATAGGAAACAGCAGAAATAGTTATACTCTTTACAACAAGACTTTCTCTGTCTTTTTCTACTTATCAACCTGAAATTTATATATGTAAGATCAGGCCATAAAATTGGCAATGAGATATCACAGACTAGAGCCTAAATAAATTCAAAGACTACCTAGCCTAAATAAACAGTGCTTATATCCTAATATATAGAACATCTTTCACAGAAATAGCGTGTAGGTTTTTGATCAGTGACTGATCAGTATATTTGTTCCCATAGGAAAAGAAATATGACTACTTCTTTACCCTCTCCTAATAATGTGTTGATAGTTTCCATACTCAATGTCTGAAGTCTACACAGGATTTTTCTCTTCATGGATTAACAAAGACTGTGGTGGAGCTGTCTCAGTTTCCCGTTGTGATAGGTAGGCTCTGTGTAAAATTGCCTAAAAAATGTGTTCTGCACCAGCTTGAAAATATTTCAATTGCATAGAGAGGTTGTCAGATGAGAAAGGAAACAGGGATGTGATGAGGTTTTTAAAACACAACATTAGCCCATCTCTGCTCCTGGTGAAGTCAGTGACTCCCATGGCAGCGCTGACCTGGCAGGGCTACTTCTTGAAACTCTTGGAAACATCAACTTTATAATTAAACAGCACAGTCTCAGCCTCAAGAAATACTACCTGACATTATCGCTGTAGCACAAAGAAAGTGACCCTCGTGGGTGACACGCAGCGTGTCAGTGAAATGAAAAGGCGGGTGGTTCAATGGCATACACCAGCAAGGTCATCTTTTTAACCACCCTACTTCACTCCTGGAGTCTGGATTCACTTATCTTTGGGTTGTGTCTGCTGTCTCAGAGTACGTGTTGTGTTGGATGCCTGTTAATGGCTGATGTACACAACAGGATTTAAAAGCACTGAAGAGTGTGTGGTGTGGTGAGATGCTCGGGGTGTGCATGAGTTTAACGTGCTGCTGCAAGGGAGGATGCAAGTGCCACGGGGGGCTTCAGCACCTGGGAGCACACTCCAAAAGCTGGGAAGACATTTATCAACACTTTCTGGTTTTCTTTTAAAGTAGAAGTATAATTTTGAGCGGCTTGGTCATTCCAATGAAACACAGAAGATACGTACTAGACAAATGGCAGGGCGGCGAGTCAGTGAAGGACAGCGTGTCTAGTAGAGAGGCTCAGCAGTGTGGGCTTAAAAACAACCTCTTCTAAAATAAATCTGAAGTAAGGCTGCATCCTGAGCTTAGCAGGAGTTGCTTTGGCTACCATAGACAGAAGGTACCCTCACAACCTTGGAAAATTGTAATGCTGTTTGTGCATCATTACAAAATGTCTGATCCCCACGCTTTTTCCAGAAAAACTTCTGTGGGGGTGGGGTGTTGCTGAATGCATGTCCCCTCTTCACCATCAGTGACTCATCTTCAGGGTTCTCCCTTTAGACAGAGGATTTGATCCTGAACTTTGAGACAATCTCCAATGAACTGTTAATTCAAGGAAGCAAAGCATTTCAGTATGTGTCTCCAAGCATCTGGTAACTTTCATCTGGGGATGGAGGAGGTGTGGAGCATGTTGGTGGTGTACCATAGCCTTTCAGGTCATGTTAGAACATGACCTAAAGGAAGATGGTGGTTGTCTCCTGTGTGGTGAACACCTGGGGAGCTGGCTGTACTCTGTCCCATGCCAGCCATCCTGCAAGGGAGAGAGGAGAGTGGAGGGAGCGCATGGTTGCAGGTGGAAAGCACCTCAGGATCTTGAAATAGAGATGGTCCCAAATCAAAAACTTGGGTTCCAATAAGAGGTGCACAGAAATGGAGTAGGATGCCAACTTCTAGCACGAATTGGACCTGCCTCAGCTTGCTACTCATATTTCTCACTTTTCCTAGGAAAATTGGAAAGCTCCACTGGCTGAGCTGACAGTGTCATGGCACATTACTGCAAAGTGGTAACAGCAAAACAACAATAGCAAATAATAGCAGGAAAATGACTTTTCCTTTTTTGTCCAGGGATGAAGAATGGCTTTTTTTTTTTAATTCTACACACAGTATTGGTGTCTATGTGGGAGTGTGCTGGAGATGAAGGTGGCAGAAGGGGGAGGAGGTATAAATGAACTAAATTAACAATCTCTGTCAATTTTTAGTTCCCTAGTGAAACTGCTGATATACTTGCCTTCAAGTCATTCTCTTTTTTTCTTATTTGAGTCACATCAAAGCATCTCTTTCTATGGGATTTCCTAGCACTTTTCAATTTCACTTTTATTAAGCAGGAAATATTACTTCAATATTGAAAGTTTTCACTATGTGTAGTAGAGGTTATGCCTAGCAACTAAAGACACAAATATAATATTATTTTATTTTAGTTAAGGTAGTTGGGAGTGTGTATAGGCTTTTAAAGTCAATGACTTCAATAAATAAAATGGTAACCAGTAGCAGTGTTTAAACATGTAAACATAAGGGGCTACATCAAAAACTGAGATTGGATTTTTTTTTTTTGCTAGGAATCACACCAGAAGACTGTGTCTTTGGTTCCAGAAATCTGATCACAGTTTTGAAATTCTAGTAGTGAATATCAATACTACATTTTGTTAGATCCTCACTAACCAACATCTTTCACCTCATCCATCTTACTGAAGTCTAGAATCTCATATTCTAATAACTCTTTCAGTCTCCCAGTCACCACACCTTACCAGTGCCTTCTGTCTGCTGCCGTCTAGCTAGATCTAATGTCATTCTTTAGCACCTTCCATTGTTCTTCAGCATTTTAAATATTGGGTAGGAAAAAGCAGTATTCAATGTTCAAATATATGTGTAGAGAATAGATTCAGTGTCTGCCTACAGTGCCACTGGTGTTTAGAATTAAGTCTTGCACTTTGGCCACGCTTCATTTCTAATCACCCAAGATGTTCATAAGACATGTCCCCATTTAAATATGGCGAACATAGCTGTATTTACTAAGAGTGATGTCTGGAAACAGTTTAGATAGGGCTTCAGAAGTCTTTTCAGACAAATATGTGTTTTAAATACATAAAGGGAAGTCCTAACCTTGCTTTCTGTGTGTGTGCTGGTGCCCGAAGAAAGGCTGGGAGGGCAGGATTTTGACCAAGGTGGTGGAACTCACAAGCAGTTGAAGAAGGGCTTTTAAGGTGGGTTTTTAACACTTGGTGGGAATGCAATTTCACCACACAAACCCCACAGCTATTTAAAACCACTACTCTAACCTTAGGACTGCTTGGTAGATGTTGGTTATTGATGCCATGTTGTTGCATGTTAATCAGTCAAGGTGTAATTTCCACTCTACCTCTCTTCAGCATACTTCTGAAGGAACTCTTTCATCTCAAGTGCTGAGGAGTGATCCTTACCTGCTGCTGCTGATGCTTTGTATGTCTGTATCACTCTATGATTAATTCTTGGATTCCTCTGAGGTAATCCTAAGCATACAGATCCATTCTCCTTGCTTTATCTCCACCCAGCACTAGGATGAAGGGATATTTACAGAGTTTAAAGTTCTAAGGAAACAGTCACTTAGTTCAGTAGATAAAATACCCTTTTTTTTCCTAGTCTTATTCTTGTCAATTTTGAATTATGAGTAGGTTAAAGATGGCAATATCAGTATGACATTACTTTTATAAAACACATCATGTTTTAATTTATGGTTTAATCTAAATACAAGATACATGTAGTTACAGTTCCGGTCGGTATCTCTCTTTGCTGAATTATCAGTTCTCTTGGAGAGGTCCTAATCCAATAAGATCTACTTTGCTGCCAGCAAAGGGCTGCAATCCTAATTTACACAGACAGTGGTGGACTCTAAGGTAACTACTTCCATGTGGTGAAAAGATCATAGTGATGTTACAGAACTGCCAGGAGTATGAATGCTCAGACACAATCAAAAAGTGAACTGAATATTTTACATTATTAGCAAACCAACAGAAAATTTCCTGTCTTCTGAAACCTTCTCTGGGATGAGTTCAAGTAGTCAAGAGCAATCCATAAGTGTTGTGCTTAGTCTAAACCGCTTAGTCCCTCACAGCTCCCCTGACCTTCTCTGGTTACCTCACTGTAAAGCCATTTGTTCTCCTCTCAGCTCTGAATGACTTCTATCCAACCTCTTGTCTCTACGGTGTTCCCTGTGCATTTTTTCTCTGACAGTCCCTTCCATTCTCTTCTTTGTCAACTCATCTTATGTAGAGAATTTCAGAAGCTGGTGGCTTGTTAGCTCTTCAATGTTATCCGGTGGTTTCTCAGAAATGTGTAAGCTATATGTAGATTTTGCAAATTACTCTGTGCCTGTAATGGTCACGTTCATTTTTGGATCTACACTGTGATTTATTGTTTTTCCCCCTTGTTACTTAATGGTTAAAGGGTTTTAATGTATGGCTAGAATTTGTGCAAAGCTTCCTTTAAACGGTTGTGAATTTAATCATGAAGGAACCAAGGTCCTTATTGAAGTCTTTTTCCACTCCCATACATCAGTGTCTTTTGTTTTACCTGTTAAAAAGGGGGGATGTTTCTGTTCTGTCTCCAACATTTTTAATAGATATGGTTTTGGTTTAAACTGACCTTTTAGACAGTTGCCTGATACAATTCTGATATGCTCTACAAATTATAGAATTCTGACTTCAGTTTCCTCATATTGCAACTCTATTAGAGAAAAATTCTTTTCTAGACAGTTAACCTTTACTATCACTTTCCTGACTGAATCATTAGCAATAATTTTGTCCCTGAGGAGTGTTTTCATGGCTTTCCAGAGATTTATGGGCAACCACCTTATGGTAGCACAGCCACGGAAAGGATTTATTTTTACTTTTAGAATAGTTCTGGTGTGTATCACCTAGGAATGATATAATGAGGCTCCATCAGTTAGCATATCAGCTGGTCATTGTCTGCAGTGGTAAGTAGGGTGGTGTGAGCCATATGAGAATGAAGTCTACATAGCTTGTCATTGCCCTGTGGATACTTTTTGGCAGCTAGGAAGAAGCTGTTTTTCAGTATGTTCTCCATGCAGCTGAAAAAAAAGTGTCATTCTTCTTTTTGGCACCTGTGTCACTATGACTTACTTCTTTCACAAAATTAAGCATCTATGAGCCCTGTCTTGTGAGTCCTTGGGGAACAACTTCTCTGTGATGGCGAGGGGATGTAGTAATAATCTGTTTTTTTTCAGATGAGGTTATAATTCTCATTCTGGTTAGAGGCCAAGTGGGATGCAAGCTTATAAAATTTGTGGAATTATTATCAAGACATATATTCCATAGCTTAGGGGGCAGTAATTCTGGATCATAAAGCCTCTGAGAGCATTTAATCCAGCTGTGTTAGACAAGAATGGGATTTGTTGGCATAAAACTAGCAATCTCCTTTTCTCCAGCCTCTAATTCAGTGAAGACAAAAGAGGAAAATGCAGGTTTTGACTGATGAGCCCTGGCAGATCTCACTGTTGAGGTATAAGATGTTATCCAGCTTTCTCCCCCGTCTCACTGCCAGAGATTACTACTGGCCCTCTCATGCAGCCTGCAAGGGAACCTGCACCTTCAGACAGGCAGCTTCCAGGCAGCTTTCAGTATTTTGTCTGTAGCCAGTGAGTATGTACTGAAATACTAGGTTCTTAACAGGAGCAACTGGTTCTTTACTGCTGACTTGACTTTGCAGCACCCTCCAGCAAGAGAGCCAGGCAGGCAGGACTGGTGTTACCTTGACCAACTAACAGCAAGATTTGACAGAGCTCATCTCTCCCATCTCTGTGTCATGTGGCTTCTTTTTGTCTTTCTCATGCACGTCTGTAGCGTTTGATGCCATGAAGAAATAGAACAGAAAAAAGGATAGAAGTGAAAAAACAAAGTTAAATGCTTAGCAAAAAATTTCAGTTCCATTTACAGACCTGATGAAATTTCAGGAAACCCATCTGGGCGAAAAATTTTCACGTGTCCCTAGTTGTGGTCCCTGTTAGCCATTCACAGTGGAGGGGTTGGGTTTTTATCCCCATATAATAATAAATAAAAAATTAAGCTGTTTGTCTCTACAGAGAGCAAAATTTGCCCCCCTCATGAAATTCTGTGAGGTGAGCAGGTGAGGTTAGCGCAGCTGGAAGCTGGCTGCAGCACTTACACTGCCATCACACACAGTAAGGACAAATAAACCACGTTATCTGCTACTGGATCATGAGATATAACCTGGAACCATTTCAAGCCATTTGCCTTTGTTGGTGTTTCTGTAGTTTCTCTGATTTTCAGTGGGTCCTACTGATTTTCAGTGAGATTCAGTCACTTGAATGTCCAGGCCATTTAAGAAACAGGAATTGGAGCCCTGCTTCCTCAGCTGCTTATGGAAGTGGTCAACCTGAAACAATTTGTCATCACTGTAATTACTCAGTATCTGCTGAAGTATTTGTCATCCTGGTGTGAACGTACATAATATTATTTGAATGGATTTTTAAAGTGTGCCAAAATCATAGCTGAATATGTTTCAAGAGCTTGGGCCAAGACTCTGTCATTTCAATCATTTTTGGAGGATTGAGTCAGGACCCAATTGAAAAGTATTGTCTGGTTTTCCTAGCTGCAAGAAACGTCATTTTGGAAGAATGATGAATATTGAATAAATTTTGTACAAGTTTTTCATTTATGTGACATTAACATTTGTGACTTCAAAATCCACATTTGTTATAAAAAGTATAGAACAACCTGGTAGTAAGTCAGACTGAATACAGCTGTACCTGCTTATCTTGTGGCACACTTCTTAGGCTGAGGCAGTTAAAATTAGATGCCAGAGTTCCTATATGGAAAAAAACAGGTATGATAAAGCAAAATAACCCACCTGATGTTAGCAATGACAGTGGACTAATGGCAAAGTGTATTATTCCTTCTCACCCAGCCTATTTTTTGAACCATCTGTTTAATAACTAACCCCCAGTTAGGCAAGGACCAAATGCACACTGCCATAAATAAGTTTAAGCAATGTAGCCACAAATTTATAACCTTTCTGAGGTAACATCTTCCTTTTCTACCCTTGTTTTCCTAGTGCAGAGTGAGTTTTATGTCCATGCTCAGTACCATAAGGACAACTTTGATACTTCCAAAAACCAACAGAAACTGGTGATATCCAGAGTGTGAGGTGGTATAACAATTAAAGATAGTAAAAATCTTCGGATTGCAATTGTTAATATGTATTTTATTCCTTCCAGAATTTGAGTGGGGGGAAATGCTTGTTACCTTAGAAATATTAGAATTTTTGTTGACTAACTGGCAAGATGGTTGCCGTGGCTTGGTAATGTTACCTATTGACAAGAGAAAACAAAACTAAAAACCAGTAATTGAATTCAGGTATCTTTTACTTGATATTTTATTATCTGTCATTAAATGGTTTAAGGGAATAATGAAAGTAAATGACTGGGATTCCTTACTGGTTTCAACAGTAAAGTCAAGTCAGAAATAAGAGAAATTAAACTCCCACCCTTGACCTCTAAAAATTCCCTTTCTGGTTGCAAAGTACTTGTGTTCCTTCTGTTGGTGTCACTTAATGTTGAACAGATAAAGTATCAGCCTGTGTATATGGCATCATTGTAATGCATCTGCATCTTACCAGAAGATGACAAGCAGTAGTTAACTGTGAAACAAGAGCCGACAGATGACCACGTTTTCCACTGTCTCCACTCTGCATGGCTACTCTTAGCACATCTGCAATGTGTTATTGAAAAGAAGACAAAACAAATTTGTCCTAAAATATTCTGAAGGAACAACACAAAATAGACACTTTTAAGTACCAGGAAAACAATTGGTTTTAATGTTTAATGCAACATATTTTACAGAGTCCTGTTATAACTATTTACTTGACCTTTCTTCCCTCTGGGTCATCATGTATTATTAAAAGCTTTTAAAAAGATGCATGCAGTACTGGCTGTATCTGCCCACTGTTTACATAAATAGCATGCCTGGGAATAATAAACTACAAGCTTTCTTTAAAAGCCTCATAAATGGATATATAGCAGAAGGAAGAGTTACTATTAAGCAGCTCTTAAGACTCTTACAGAAGCTGTGCTTGGCATGCAAGTTTAGCCTCAGTGCTGAAAGGAACCTTTTACAAAACTCATGCGGTATCATCTCTACACACCCTTTCAGGGTGTTATTTCTCAGATGAGCTCAGCTACTGGACGAGGGAGAGGCTGTGGATGTTGTCTAACTGGCCTTTGACACCATCTCCCACCGCATTCTGCTGGAGAGTTGTCAGCTCATGGTTTGGACAGGGTACTCTTCGCTGGGTAAAAAACTGTCTGGATAGCCAAGCCCAGAGGGTTGTGGTGAATAGAACTAAATCCATTTGGCCATCAGTCACTAGTGGTGTTCCCCAGGGCTGTTTTGGGGCTGGTCTTGTGTAATCTCTTTATTGATGATCTGGGTGAGGGGATAGAGAATACCCTCAGCAAGTTTGCAGACCACACCAAATTGAGCAGGAGTGTTGATCTACTTGAGGGTAGGAAGGCTCTGCAGAGGGATCCAAACAGATTGGATTGATGGGCTGAGGTCAATGGGATGAGGTTTAACAAGGCCAAGTGCTGGGTCCTGCACTTGGGTCACAACAACCCCAGGTAGTGCTACAGGCTGGAAAGTTGCCTGGCAGAAAAAGATCTGGGGGTGCTGGTGGACAGCCAACTGTACATGAGCCTGCAGCGTGGCCAGGTGGCCAAGAAGTCCAATGGCATCCTGGCCTGTATCGGGAATAGTGTGTCCAGGAGCAGGGAAATGATCATGCCTCTGCACTCGGCACTGGTGAGGCCACAGCTTGAGTACTCTATCCAGTTTTGGGCACCAGAGGGTAAAAAAGACATTTTGGTGCTTAAGTGAGTTCAGAGAAGGTCAATGAAGCTGGTCAATGAAGTCTGGAGAAAATGTCTTATGAGAGCACCTTAGGGACCTAGGATTGTTTAGTCTAGAGAAGAGGAGACCTTATTGCTCTCTACAGCTACTTGAAGGAAGGTTTTAGTGAGATGGGTGTTGGTCTCTTCTCCCATGTGAACAGTGATAGGACAAGAGGAAATGGACTTAAGTTGCACCACATTGTTTAGGTTGGATATTAGGAAACATTATTTACTTGACAGAGTGGTGAGGTATTGGAACAGGCTGCCCAAGGGGGGGGTGGAATCTCTATCCCTGGAGGTGTTCAAAAGATGCCTAGATGTGGCACTTCAGGACATGGTTTAGTAGTCATGATAATATTTAGTAGATGGTTGGACTTGATGATCTTGAAGGTCTTCTCTAACCTTAATGATTCTATGATTCTGTGATTCATCTTACTTGAGGTAATACTTTCAGGCTAAGGACTTTGAAATATCTTAGGCAGGTTGCTTCATGCCACTCTCCGGCAGTATATAAAATCATTATGGCCAATCTTTTTTTGTACCACACCTCCCCTCCACAATTCAGCACCTGGAAGCAGTATGAAATGCATGCAGGCTGTGCCTGGCCCGAGACACACAAGTTGCCCTTTTCCCATCCTAAAAGAAATGCTAAACATATACCTGACAGGTACTAAATGTTTGTAACTGAGGGTACAAAGAGTATTTTTAAATAGTTGTAAAACATCCTGCCAAACACTTGTTACACAAATGAGCCTAATTCTGGAAGGACGTGGAGAAGCATGGAGCTAATATCGGAGCAGATATATTGAATTCCTTACTTCAGTCATTTTTATGGAGTCCTCTATTTATTTTTAAAAGAACTCTCTGTATTTTGCTATGTTGTATCTGGTTTTCATTTATGACATGTCCCTAAAGCTGCTGTGCAAGGAGAGAAGGTATTAAAGCACATCAGCCGGGCAAAGGAATGCTTGTTTAAGTAAGAACTGGGAATGTTGTACTTTGTAGAACCAGGATTGTAATGGTCGAGCAGCTTTGACCCAAATAGTGAGCAGTGAACAGCACTAACAACCCTCCCCTGGGACTGTGCCTTTTGTAAACTGGCCCGATATCACAGAGTTGCAGAATTCCATGATAACGTGCAAAGCCAGTTAAAGAATCTAGTAAACTGAAGAAGCGTTGTGGACTTGGTGAGATCTGTAAACAAGGAAGAACTGATAATGGAGGTAGGAGGGGGACAGGGAGCTGAGTGTGCTGTGGTGGGAGTGTCTGCTTCAGAGAAGCAGGACAAAGAGCATCTTCATTGTCTGTTTGCAAAACATCTGTAGGGAGAACTCTTCTCGTGGACACAAACAGCTAGGAAACACTCTCTATATGAAATAAATTCCAGCGGGCTTGTTAGAAACTACTTTTTTCTGTACCTTCCTGCCACATCACCTTTGTATTTTAAAAGCTCAATTTGCAGTAATCAAGTCAGTCAAGCGTGCCAGTGAATTACATATTTACACATCTGGATACACTTTAAACTGACAAAACACATCTTTATGTAGTCAGTTAAAGAGTGATGGACAGGACAGCATGCTTAATATTGAATAACTAAATGTGGTTGATAACTCCAGGTGAGTGGAGCTTTAACAGTGGCTTTCTATTTGCCTCCTACGTATTTGAAAAGGCATCTTTTAAAAGTACAGTTGGTGTGTCAGCCTTCCACGAAGTAGGACTAGCTCTAGCTTGTGACCTTGCTGTGTTTCTGCCTGCCTTGCAGGGAAACTGGGCAACGGTGGTAAGGAGCAAGCACCAGCACCCAGGGTCCCAGCAGCTGCAGTTCTCTCTTTGGGTGGAAGAACCACCCATTTGAAAGCCCCCCACAGGGCATTTCCATCTCAGTATATCAAAACAGAAGCTGAAAACAGACTCAGGTGCTGGTTGAGGAGCAGGTCAAGTTAGCCTGGCTTGAGGATGGACAGAACCTTTCAGTGGGGTGTAGGGTGGTTGGTAGGGGCAGTGGCAGCTGCTGATCCACTGTGTAGGACCTTGCTGCACCTGAGAGCTTCTCAGAGCCCAATATCCTTTCTGCAGGGATTTTAGGATGTCAGACAAATCTGCCTGCCTGCTGGTTCGTTCATTCATCCTGAGCAGGGCAACTGAAGGACCCAAAAAAGGTTTATTGATTTAATGGGCGAGTGCTGTGCTTTCTCAGCTGGGAATAGCTGAAAGCTGATAGAAACAGAGCCTAAGGCTACACAGCAGCATGGTGTAGAAAGGTGCCCCTGGATGTAGGATAAAGGAAGCAATGAGATCTTAAAATGTGACCTGTGAGATGAATCTGACAGATTTACATTTATTTACTGTAAATGGGAAAACAATGTGAATGGGATATAGATACAAATATCTGAGAAGGGAAAAATCAGTTCACTCTAAAACACACAAGAATGGCTAAATGACTGCGACATGACATTTAGTGCACAATACTGGGACCCAGCAGATTTCACTCAGTCCTGGCCTCTGCTGCATATTTCTGTATGATCTGCAGTCACCTGCTGTGGCCTAAACCTTTGAAGATAACACCTCTTTGAGCATTTGGCTGTCCTGAAATCAACTCCTAGCTGAACAGAAATTTGGTATCGCCTTTCTGTGTGCCTCAGTTCTCTTGAAACTGTAGATGATAGTAGGAGAGATCCTTCATCTGCTTAAGTTCAAACCCTTTGGGGCCAGAGCTCTCCCATGCAGGACTGAGCTCAGTGGGCTCACCCTTTTGCCAGGGTGCTGTGACTATACTGTTGGTTAACAAGCAACCATATCCAGTACTAAAGTTGTTGTCAAGCCTTTTCCTTCCATAGCCTTGATGTAGCTTTTCCTCTTCATGTGGCATTAGAATTGCCCCCTGTGAGCAAATGGTCCTACCATACAATTTACTGGCATAATGAAAGTGAAATACAAGTCTTGGTGACGTTGCACTGCTATTGGCACCTTCAACATTGTGAGTATCTGTATCAATTTTATTTTCTAGGAAAAATCCTAGCTGCCTTTCAGTCATTAATTGCTCTGACTATTGCTATAAATCCCTTAACTGAACTCACTACATATGCTGGAATGATTCCTGCTATCTTTACACTTGAGTAAATACACTTGATCAAATAAACAGGGTTATAGGTGCTTTAGGCTTTTTATTAATTACTGTTACCACATACATATGTTGCTACAGACCAGACAAAGCATAGCTGCTTTACAGGAGAAAAAGTTCCTTTATAGACTAGCTGGAAAGTTTGCTGATTCATGAATAAAGGAGCATGTTTTCCCCAGGCACAAGTTGAGCTGGCCACCAGTAACGTGGTTTCAACTTATACCAGCTGTGTGGGTGTCTTAAAAATCATGAATCTGAGAAGCAAGATCAGATGAAGCAGAATCGTTCTTGTGGCAATATTGGAGAGAAAAATGGAAGTGCATAGCTCAGCTGACCTCCCTCAAGCACATTGTCTTGAAAACTCTAAACCACAGAGAAGAAGCAGTTTTAAAAATAAAATAATGCTGATGCCTCGCTGTGAGTCCTTTTAAAAACTTACTGCTTAGGGCAAGTGTGAGGGGAGGATAATCTCAGTAAAAATGGGAGGGGGGTGACCACAGGACAGGCTGTTGAATAAGCAATGGGGTATGCAGTTGTCAAGGAAAATGTGCAGCCAGTAGCAAAGAAAGAAGGACAAGGAATATATTTCACTTTGTCATCTGAGTCCAGTCTCTGTTTGGTGTGGTGTTATGTACTTAACCTGTCGAGTAGCTCCACCACGCTCCATGGCCAAGACAAAGACAGCAACCGTCCTCTCCCTGCTGAACACAAACTTCACGTGCACAGGACTGTGGTACCTGTAGATGCCCCTGGTGTTCTCAACAACTCCTGTTGAAAAGTCAACTGAATAGACTACAGAGTGAAATGCAGCTCCACTGTAAATGTCTTAGGATTATAGAGGGTCCTCATCCACCCTGTCTAAATGTATGTTAGTACTGAAATGTTAGTGCTGACATGATTTAAAACCAGACTCGACGATTCAGAATACTTTCTGTAACTTCGTGGGCTTTCTGAGAACAAAAGAACTTTGTCACCAGGATGCATTCTTGAAAACCTGATACAATCAACTCTACTAAATCCTAATTACTGAGCCTGCATGCACCGAACACCCCAAAACTCCACTACAGATGTATGATCAGGCTGAAAATGGACAAAGCCAGAGTCTAACAAAGAGCTGAGATTTGCAGAGAAATCAATGTCTACCCAATGCCAAGATGCAGCCAGCTCTCCTCTATCTGCCTGTCATTGTCAAGGTTTCACATAAACAGAATCCTATTCCCATTCTTACAGGAATATCTTTGGGATAGCAACAATTTTGGAGAAAGGCAATTAAAACATAACAATCTAACATCTATCTCTACCCAATTTCCTCATTTAGCAATTACTCAAAAATGTGTATGTTGAAAACATCTAGGTATGTTAGCAGCAGCAACTTATTTTCCGTTATATTAATTTCTATATTGCCTTCTTAATATGATGAGAAATACAAAAGAACAAATCGTAGGCTGTAGGTGAAGCATATTCATGGTAATAATGTAGAACAGTGAAGATAAATGTAATAGTCTTAAAATAAGATAATGAAATATAATAATACATTTTCAGTATGTGATCATAAAATAGGAACAATACTATCATGTAAATGAAATTAGTATATTTGAAGCTACATGAGCTTGTAAGTGCATAAGTAAAGAATATTTTAAATTATTCTATTAAAAAAGCTGCTATAATCAGCTTTCTTTAGGAGTGTCTTTCAGTATTTTTTTTCCCTTAATAACAGAAAGAGTACTGTAATAATAGTCCTGAATAAAGAAAAAACAGTGTTCTACTGCAGCTCAAGGTGATCAAAATTCTGGAATTATATCTTGCAAAAATTGCATCCTTTGAACAATAAACAGGTAAACAGTCTTCTGGACTCCTGAAAGAAAAGCCAGAAATAGATTTTTGTCTTTAAATGACAGGACTCCGAGAATTGTTGATTTCAGTTCATTGGCTGCTCACCTTTCATGAGTTTTTTTTATTATTTAAGGATTTTTATTCCTTTTTTTTTCACCCAAAATGAACATTACCTTACTGAAGCACTCAGGCTTGCACAAACAGCATTTGTAGGAGGAGAGGAAAAGGTGGATGATCCCAAATGAGCTTTAATTTGCTATATGTATTTACAGCTGTGTTTTACTAATGACTACAGATACAGAAAATATCATAATGGGACATGATTTATTACAAGATTATCTACACATGGAATTCTTTTGAAGGATCAGGACTTCTGGGAGAGACTGAATATGAATTTAAGAGAAAGCAAGTTGTGAAGAGTATTTTATAATCTACTTTTTTTTTCCACACTTACTTAAGAAAGATCAGAAATATAAAATCAATGAAATGATGAAAAGAACTCTGCAGTTGTTGTGAAGGCTGCCCTACCTCTTACTCACAAAATCAAAATCCAGTCTGACATAAAAGCAAAACATTATTCTCATTTTTTCCCTGCTAAGATGCATCATTCTTTGTACAAATTTTGCAGATTCAGGCTTTGACTGTTACGCTTGTTCTTGGGTAGGACAACTGTTGGTTATGATAAGAATAGTTAATGCTTTCCTAATTAATCATCTTCCTAACAGATAACAGGTTTCTTTTAGGAGGCCATAAATGTGAAGATTTTACGAAATTATCACTAAAAAATATCAGGTCAGGTGCTTTTTTTTTCCAGGAAGAGATCTCTATGATTAGAAGCAACAGAAGTAATGAATTATTAAAGACAGTATCCGAGGATGAAAGCGGTGTTGAGTGCACAGCATGGACACAAAAGGCCTGTAATCTCATCACCTGGAAGCCACATCTCAGCATTTTGTCACTTCTTATCCGAGGTTAAGTAGATGTTCTGCACAGCACACGTGTTTTTCTTGTTGGGAACAACACAACATACTCAGTCCACTCTGATTTGCTGGCTTGGTTTGAAAAAATCAGTGATTAGGAACTTTGCTAACCTAAGATACTACCTAAAGCAGTCTAACTTTTTAGTCTTGGAAATAATACATTCTTTCAAGGTACTAGTGGGTAGACACCAAACATTATTAGTTGCTTTGGAAAAAAATTATGTTCCAGGCTTAAAAACAAAATAGTAGCATACAGCCTTGTTTTCTGGGCTCTTTCTAATTGAAAAGTACCTACAGCAAAATGTTTACATCCATGTAAGTAAAGAGCAAAATATTACATGTATTTTAACCAACAGCAAAAAATGACATTGCTCTTCTTTGTCCAAAGTTTCTCTTGCCCAGAATGAGTGCATGCTTTCATTCTCCTCCATGCAGCAAAGGATAGTATTTCCTTTAAGAGGACAAATTAGGAATGTCACTGTGGATTTGTTGGTTTTTTCATTAAAATAATGCAAATACATTTTCATACTAACCAAACACCTCCCATTTGAGAACTGGGAAGGAGAGATCTCACAGTCCTTTAGCTGCCTAACAAAGCAATGTACAAAGGCACGGCTTTAATATCAGAAACACAACTAACTACAGATTTAGCTTGGGAGCAGATGCTGCAGCTGCACGATAATTTTCCACAGCTTGGCATGAGGGTGTTAAATTGTTATTGAAAGGCTGAAAAGGGTTGGTAAAGTACTGCAGGATGAGAGAACCATGTGAAATACAAGTATTTAATTATTATTTAGCATGATAGGAATAGCATGTTAAATGCCATCTAGCCCACCCGTAGCATGTCAAGCCTAGTATTTAAAATGATTTAATTGTCACCTATCTGCAGTGCAGCAAGTGCATCCCTTTTTTCTTTTGTTCCTAAATACCTACAGCCTCTTACAGTGTCAACATAGAGCTACAGCTAGGATGACTTAATTTCAAAGACATTCATCAGCAACCAGATCTTGAGTACTTCTGATACATAAACACCTGTTAGCCCTCAAAATGGGGAAAAAAAATATCCCAGTTTCTTATGAAACAGAAATGGTTTCAGCAAATCTGAGTGATAAATGTTCCTCTGTGGATCTGCACTTGGTGTCTTGTGCCAGAGGAACCTGATCTAGCATCTCAGTTTTGCCTCTGCCCTTGACTTTTCCTGATGCAGTTGGGAGCTATGAATAGTAAAATGCTGAAGTCATAGTTTGCTCCTTGCTGAGGTAAGGAGCCTTTTGCAGAATGTCTTCATATTGAATCATTTACCTTGCAGCAAAATAACCAACGCAACAGGACACAGCTTAGGCAGTAGCTTTTAACCTAAACAACAATGAGAACTGGGCATTTTCAAATCCCTAAGGCAAAGTTCATCAGATCAGATACGTGACCTTTGGGTCTGATTTATGATAAGCCATACCTGCTTTTTCCTACTTCTTCCCTGTAAAAAAAAAAAAAAAGTAATCCTGGTTTGTAGGTAAATGGCAAGTTTCACAAGTGAAATGAAGTTCATATTTGTAAAGGAAGCCTTTTAGGCATTACTTCTCATGCTGGTTACTTATGATTTGCTTGATAGGATTTCACTACATTAGCAGTTCCCCTCGGCTAGCTCTGTGGATCAGTCAGAAGAGAAAGGAGATTTTGCCCAACCCATCTCTCAGAACTGAATGCAAAGCTTATGAAAATTGAGGGTTGCCTTTTCCGCTCATTTCAATGGGCTGTGACTCCCTCTCAGTGCCTGTGTTTAATGAGTACCATTAGCATTTATATGTATCAAGAGAAGGCAATGCCTCGCAAGCTTTCTGCAGCTCCAGTGTATTGAGTGACAGAACGAGCAGTATCCCTTCACAGTGTTTTCCCTGAATTAGTTCTTCTGACCGAATACGGACTTTTCCATACAACGGATGTTTTATGGAGGAATATACTTAAATAGAGAATAAAATACCTTGTGGATAGAAAGTAAAATTTGCCTTAAGAAACATGAACTGTAATTCCTAGCTCTGGGGTTGTCTGCTGAACAGCTTGATAAACAATTTCATCTCACTGGGTGCCCCTTTCCCTCCTTGTAAAATGATGACATTTATGTTCCTCCTCTGCAGTGTTCAGAGATAACTCTATAGGGACAGTGGTTACCTCCACCAGACCTTGTTATCTACTTAATGCTGTATGTCATTAGAATGATTAAATAATAACCATGGTTATATTGATTGTGTTGTTTCCTCCCGAATCTTACCACTTTTTTGTCTTTTCTCTCTCAGTATTTCATACTTTGAATCACAGTGATTTTGTTGGGGGGTGGGGGGTGATTTGCCAATAACAGCTGTTTATGTATACATTGAAAACTTTGCATTGTCTTTCACTAATACCCTTCAGAAAGCCTCTTCTGTGTCTCTGTCATGCTGTTGATCCATCTTAATTAAGGAGCCCCTTGGGAAAGACAGGCAAGTCCTCTGCTTATGCTCTGCAGAACTGAACAAAGTTGGAGAGTTCAAAAAATGTGTAATTGCCATCAGCAAGGCAGTACTGCTTTTTCTTGGTGGACATGTATTTCATCTACATTCACTCTATCAGCCAGCTAAAAAACCTCTATGGACACATATCTTCCTGAAATGGTGGCCAAACTTGGCATTTCTTTATTTCGTCACAAACCTCAGTTGAAACAAAAGATGAGAAACCAAGAATTACAACTCAGTGTTTGCTCCAATCAATATCTGGAAAAATACCTCTGGCTTGGTGTACACAAGAATTACAAACAGCTTTGCCTCGTTGTCCTCATGATTGATGCTTGCTTTCTCTCTACATGCAGTCCCCGAGATGGTTGGTGTCAGCAGAATAAGCCTTGTTACTTAACCCTATAAATCTCTGTTATCTTTACAGAGGAACAGCAGTTCATACCAGTCCCTTTTCTGGCCAGTTCAGCCCAGTGAGCAATTTTCCACACACTGTGTCAGACCAGTCTAGTGCAATAACTGAAAGCAATAACTGCAATGTCACCAGACCCTGTACATAGTTCGTGTTTTCTTCTAGCTCAGCAGCTCCAGTCTCTTATCACCAGAGAATCCATGAGGCTCCATAAAAGCCACTAGGAGTCTGAGTAAATATAAATTAATAAATAAAATATAACCGAGTAAATAACACTCAACAAACTGAGGGGCTGAATTTTAAAGTTTTGCTCACTTTCCTGCTTCAGAGCTTAGAAATTTGCATATTATTTCAATGAATAACTTTGCAGTTCATAAATTAAAAAGATGCTCCCAAACTAGAGCTCATGACAAAGGACAGCTGCATTTTAACTGATGTGTTCAATGTCATTTGATGGAAACTTTTCGACCGTTTTTCATTTTCCTACACAAGTGACAAAAATTAATTTCCCAGTTGGGATTTCAATTTTTTTTTTTTCTCCCTGCCCTCCTTATTTTCTACACTTATAAAAGGTAAAAGGTTAAGGGTAAGAAGGAAGAAAAGAACAAATGCAACATCTTACTTTTGTTGGTTATTCTTGGCAAAAACATGCAATCAGGTTTTCATTTTTTGTATGAACTTAGAAAAAAAGTCATGGAAGAAATTATCAAACCCTAAACTAGCTAAAGCTCTGAGACCATGGATAAAACAACTCTAAAAAAAAGGGAAAACTCCAGTTGAAGGTGATGAAAAAAAGAACTTTGTGACTAAGTGTCCTTCACTTACTACAACCTGCAGCCCAGGTCTTTTCCTCCAGTCCTGCTCACTGCCCACCAGCTTTCTGTGGCTTGTTGGGCCACAGCAAACTCATACATCACCACCCCCAAGGATCCCTGTGGAAAGCATCTCCCATCTGATGTTGCCTCTGTGACCTGCTCTTCTCACTCCTCTCTTGATGACTGCTCTCCCTGAGCATAGGGCTGTGCAGGACTGATTTCTCTCAGGGGTGAGGTGATCCTCCTTTCCCTCTCTAGTAAGTCAGGCCATGTCAATCAAGTAGTTTCTCAAATACCCCAGAAAGGAAAACTAGATCTTTGGGAAACCAAAACAGATGACAAAGTCTAAGATGCCTCACATAGGGAAAATGGATAAAAGATGATAGGAAGGAGGCAGAAATGTGAACGTGAGAAGATAAGTTCATTTTTTCATTTACTTTCATTTACTTCCATTTCCCTTGCCACTTTTTTTTTTTATGTGGTATTTCAGTGAAAAGCTTTTCTAGGTGGATGTGTTGCATTCTGTTATGACACATGACAGTTTGTAATGGCCTTTTTTCCCTTGTAGATATACTTCTCCTCCATATTTCAGTTGTTTCAGTAGTTATTAAAAATAAAGGAAATTGGAATGTCTTGAGACGTGTATTATAAGCAGATTGATGGCTTTTATTTCAACGAAAAGACACTTTTCTGTTGTGAAAAGTAAAAATATGTCTGTCTCATGCCTTTGAAATTCCCTGACAAGTTCAGGAAGGTTTTTTCAACATTTTCAACTCATTTATAGCCTGACCTAAAGCCATTAGAGTTGATGGGAGTCTTTGCATTGACATTAATGTGATCTGAGTGAAGATCTTGGGCCCTGAGACTCCATCTCGGTTGTACCACCATTGTGCAGCGCTTAATTAAATGGAGACACTCAGATATGCCTTAAGCCACCTGCAAGATCCCAGGTCAGCAATAAGAGTTTAATTTCAGAAAGGAATATTGTTTTCAGTGTCAGCTTCCTCACACAAACTCTTAGCAATTATCCCAGATCTGGGAGATACTTTGTACCTCAATGTGCTAGGTCTTGTTTCAGTCTAGTGCTCACACACACGCTATATATACGTTATTCTTAAGGCTTTTTCTTTTGTCAAATAGTTGTGTGTATTGAAAGGGTTTAGGGAAATGGAGAAAATGCTTCATCCAGTCTCTGTTATCAAATATATGTTACATCATTTTGCCTTTGCTGCATAAATTCCTGAAGTCTAATACGGAAGAAAATAGTTTCACCAAAATGACTTAATTGCAATGAGTAAATTTAAATGTGGCCTATATGTTTTTGTAAGATAGGGGTCTTACAGGCCTTGCCTTTCCTAAATATTCAATCAGTCATTCACTAAAACTGTCTTCTAGAAACTGATCAGTAATGATGGTACAAACCACTCAATCTCTAGGAAAAGGCAAACTTGGATGTCTGTTTTTGAACAGGCCTCTACCTACTCAGGCAGCAAAAAAGATTTATTAAAAGAAACCAGAACTGCCACAGAAACTTCTGGGATGGTGCCCTGGCGTGTGTCGGGAACCAGAGAGCCCTGCCACTCAGGGGAAGTCCACTCCACACAGCGTGCAAGCGTGATCACCTATCTTACCAAGACATTTCTGAGCTTACCTCCCTGCAAGCCCATGAGTGGGACTATCTCACAGAGCTAGATCTGCGGGACACAGTAATAACTACTAAGTCTGTGAGGTCTTCTTGAGAAACTACTGTACTGTTCTTCATCATTACACTTCAACCCTACACATCTGAAACACAACATATCCACTTTCTGCTGGTTTCCTTTCCCTATTTCCACATATGTTATTTTTTTCGTGATAACGGATTCGTTGTTTCTACCAGAAGATGTGCTCAGGTGGCATCAATCATAGTCACTGCTCCTATAAGACTGCTTTCTTATTTGCATATTAATAAAGATACTAAGAAATAAGGAGCCATTCAAGCAACTCTAAATGAAAACATTTCAAACTTATAAGCAAAGCATTTTTCATTTCACTGTTAGTATGTGGTACTTCTTAGCAAGCAGTGCTGGTAAATAAGAAATTTGCATTAACAGCCTTGCTGGTAACTTATTTTGATTCCCCCCCAGCTCCCCGGGAACTCTGAGTCAATATAGCAAGTTAATTACCTCTTGACTACAAACAGTAGTTTTAAAAATGAACTTTGGACTAGTCAACATTTTCTTGATTTTGTTTTCCAGTAATTGTCAGTGGCAGAGCTTAAGAAGCAAGCACACTTCACTGCTAAGCCTGCCATAGGAAAAAAAATCAGTATCTCGTCCTTTTGCTTTGAGTTCAGTCTGTCAAGGAGAAATGTAAGCTGAAAGACATAAAATGTTACGCAGTAAGACAAAAAAGAGATACCATTTATACCTGTGAAACATAAGTAGATTGAATAGTACTTAAAATACATTTATGCTCTGAGAAGTGACGGGGAAAAGTCATGAACTGACTGAAGAGTTCTGCTATTCAAAATCACTGAGAGTTCTGTCCTGATTTAGACTGAAGCTGTGTGTAATTTTTGCATCACTTCAAATAGGTGTTTCTTTCTTAACATATAATTCAAGAAATATACTCAGTATTTTAATACGAACTCATTTACACTGACAAAAACTTATGAGTATACCTAACTAAGCAGTGTCACTTGAAGCCCTGATACTTTCCTGCTGTTCTATCTAAATTGCATACATATATATTTGCATATGTATATATTATGTATAGTTTATAAATTGTGGTGAGTGTAGTGACACAAAAGCCCAGATTAAATCTACTATAAATAATACGGTTCTGAGAGGTACAGCTTTTATCACAGCACCAGCAGAAATACTGAGTCTCCCATTCTTCACAGTTACAGACAGATCTTTATGCCTAGCTGAAGCCAGTTGAGATGAGAATGAAGGCACTGCAAGCAGTGTGGTCAAAAACCCGCAGATTTCACACAGTGTGAGTCAGCAGGGAAATACTCAGCTCACACTTGTCCTCAAGCAGAAGAACTAACTCATGTGCATGTCAAAACTGAGAACATGGTACTTCCATGGAGCTGGGTTGAGTTACACTTCCGTGACTAGGCGTATCCACAAGTATCTGCTAGAATTGGAATCTGAATTTCAGCAAAGTAAGTTCATAGCATGGGTGAGGGAAGGGGTGTATATATGTATGTCTGTACGTAGGGGAGAGGCAGGTGGATGGTCATTCTGAGCACACTTGCTTTGGAAGGTATTTTAAAGTAATTAATTAACTGCAGACATTCCGATGTATTTGATCCTCACAAAGTGCTCAAACTCTGATGCTCAACACAATGAACTACTCTTTTGTTACAGACTTCTTAGTTAAATAATTAAATAAATAAAGTCAAAGGTTTTTGTAGACTATATAGCTCCCTTAGTGAGCACGGACCGCCCTGAAATGTTTTTAGTATTCGCTTTTACTTCTTCACGTAAGACCTGCTCCAGATGTTCACCTTATGCAGGTCAGCAGTGCCTTCTGTTGGGCTTGGTTAATGCACGTGTTCTATTTGACTTACTCATCTAATATTTGAGCTGCCCCTTGTGGCACCAATGAAAAATACCAAATGTGTCATCCCAAGCCCCTAGTGCATTTGTGGTGCTGTAGGGTGTCTGGGACGTCAGCATGGCAGAGGTGACATGGGACCTGTAGGAGACCTGTACTTTTCTGTTGTGATAGCTGGTGGTCAGGCAGGATGCCAGAGGGCATTTCAAGGACATTGAAGACTTACATGTGCACAAATGGGTTGGACCTTCTGTATCTGGATCATTTCAATGTTAGATTGAATGTGAAGGGCCAATCTCACATTCTTGTAAAACAAGCTCTCTATGCTGAGCCTCAGATCTCTTTGGACAGAGTGAATTGACGTTGCTGAATCTCTCCAAGCAGATGTAGCTCAGTATATCTTGAATTTAAATACCAACTTCTACCAGATAATGGAAAAAAAAAAAAATAATCTGATATTCCTGAATGTAAATAAGGCTAGAGAGTAAAATCTTCATGCTTCTGAACATATTAAAAAGAATGATAAAGCTTCCACTGACTTAAGCAGAGTAAGTACAATGATCGGATTTTTTTTATATTGCTTAAACCCTGTATGTGCAGGTTTCTCAGTCTCATTTTTAATCAACAACCTGACACAGATGTGTTGGCTTAATCTTAATTTGGATGTAAGGATTTATCTGAGGAGTAGCTAAGGCAACCACCTAATAGCACATGCCAAGAGGCTGAATTAACCTTTACTTCACAGAGATTCTCAAAGTGATTTCAGAATCTTCAACTATCAGATAACTACAAAAATGTTTTGTAAATAGCAGACATCTCTCATCGTAGCTACTCAGTGCATTTGTAAATTAACATTGTTATTTTTTAATGAGAATGTAAGAATTGAGGATGATTTCATTTTGATTTCTATCTAAGATTTTCCAAAGACTCTTTAAAGTCAGGAATGGAATTTCTCAAACTTCATGATTTCTCAAACTTCAAATAAATGAAGAGGCATTCAGCTGAGATTATTGAACCCTGCTGTACAACAGCTGGTTAGTTGTTGGGTTTTTTGAGTAGGCAATTTAAATCTGGCATCTATATTGTGTGAAATATTCTCTAGCTTATCTGTCTACAGGAGTCATGTCCTGTCCAAAGCCCGGGAAGAGCAGTTAGTGTGAGAATATTATCCCTAATGTGGTTCTAGCTGCCTTGAGGTCTTGTATTCCATTTACCTCATTCTTCTTGCTTCAAGAGATTTTCTTTTGAGTAGAAAAGCATCAGTTTGGGTATTAAAGTATGTTAGGTAGATGGTTGGACTTGGTGATCTTGGAGGTCTTTTCAAACCATAATGATTATGTGATTCTATAAACCTTCCTACATCAACTTCATAATGACTTTGTTGCACTGTCTTTTCTACAGTATGAAACTGTGCATGGGAGAGCAGGAATGAGCATCTGTCTTATCCAGAGCTGCCTTTTCCACCCTCCAGAGCTGTTCTGCAGTGAGATGTGAGAGGGCAGTATGCTGCTCGTGCTCACAGCTGGGGCACCTAGGGCTGCAGAGCAAGGCACTCAGCTCTCTCTCTGTGGAGTGGAGATGCTCTAGGCACCAACCCCTAGGGCACCTGGCACTCTGTTCAGAGATATCCTTGACACAGCAGCCTTGCAAACTGCAAATGCTCCCACCCATGTTCATCCCTCCCATCTGTTCCCATGGCTTCCAAACCTTGGATGCAACCCAGGCAAAGCATTTTTACTGCCTTTTGCTGCACCATTAACACAGCAGGGTGCACCAAGAAGGCATGAGTCATCACACAGGGCATTTTGGCAGCAGCTCTTGAAGTCACAATCCTACAGGCAGTATACTTCTAAATCAAATACAGGTGATGCTGCTTCTGAGACCTGGAGAGTTTCCTTTTCCATTCACAGTGGTTGTGGCAAAGGTGTCTGTGCGTGCCGTTACAGCCCTCCTTGGAAGGCTTCTTTCAGGGGAACAATGTGAGGAGCTTTCCCCAGCTGTGTAGACAGAGAGGAGTTAATATTACCTGAAGGAAATAACCAGAGTTCTTCGGGCTTTCCAGTTCTGAAATGGCACATCATGGCAGTCCATGGTCATCCCATTCTTCCTTCCCCTCATTCTCATTCTGCCTTAGCTCGGTGACATCTCTGTGACATGCTGATATTTCATCCTTGCATGTTGGCCTTATAAGAAACAAGGTCACCACAGATTGCCTTGAGCTTTCTGCAGACTTGAAGCTGTTTAGAAACGTGGTCTTTTGAGAGCACTCTTGCACCTTGTCTGGACACAGTCCCGGACTAATGCAGTGACACATCTATAAGACTGAGGTAATTTCTGGCCAGGTGCTTGAATTATACTGTGTAGGTATGTCCGTGGTCATGTTGGGATACAGTGTCAATGCAAGTACTGGCTGAGAGGGCTTACTAATCAAGTGTGATTACATCCATGTACTTCAGATAGACATTCCAGCTTGTTAAACTTGCTGTCCCATCTTAGAATACGTTTATAGCAGCAAACAGTGAAGTGCTAGCAAATAAATCACTGATTGCTTACCCAACTCTCCCTTCTCCCTTTCTAAGCCTTTCTAAAGGCCTTGCTTTTAGCTATCAGCATAACGAAGCATGGTTGCACTAACTGCTCATTCAGTTTATGAACAGGTACAATGCTCACAACCTTCTCCTTGCTGCTTCTGTAGATAAATCCTACTACTGTTCTTCCTGTTTATATGTAAATTTAACTGTTTGTTAGCCCAGATAAATGAAACAACCTGAGTTAAAAAAAAAAAAAAGTTGGCACCATTACAGGTTTATCGTCTCTTTTTTATGCTGGGCACGACACATTTCCTTCTCTGTTTTTACACCCATCCACATACATCCATTATATTTGCCTGGAAGATGTCCTGTGTGCTTAGGTTGTGTAGTCTTCTCCATGGACTTCTCTGCTTTGCTCTGCAGAATCCTAAGCTTCTCCCGTGATCCTGTATAGCTACAGTGTAAGATTCAGACCATTCTGCCTCAAAAGTCTATGCAGTGTAAGGCAATGGTAGCCACCAAGTCCAGTTCCTCAGTGTTGGAGAAGGAAGTGCTATATAGTCAGCTAACATCTTTTCAGAAGGATAACCCTGGAGAGTTTTATTTTCTCAGTGTATAATTTTATTTTTCTACTTACTAAGTCCATGCTAAAACTCTGCCTAGGTGCTTAGAAGTTACATACCCAAAGACATTCGACGTGAAAAAATTTATGGGTTCAGTCTGGTCTGTATAAAGCTATACTGTGACAAATTACAATGGGAAATTAAAATGATGTTGTTATACTGATGTAATTACAGTGGCTTAGTATGGCTGGAATAAACTCTGGTACAAGGGGGGATTACATCTCCCTGTCCAGCCTACTGACAACACTGACCCCTGCCTCTCCGGAACCAGAGCTATCTAGAACCTTGCCTGTTCAGAAATGCATACTCAGAAGACATACAACTTTGTAAACTCCTATCTGGGCATCCTCATTCTTCTGAAAGATTCCTTTCCCCTTCCTCTTCCCTTTCTATTTTTTTTTTCTTTTTTTTTTTTTATTTCTCCTTTTTTGTTTTTTCTGTCTCTTTTTGTCACCTTCACACTGTGTTCATGCTTGTGACTGTGAATAGATCGTGTTCAGTCTATTGTGCATCCTTACCGTATCATTACATATAATGACAGCAGTATAATTACAATGCTGCGACAGAAAACATTGGCTGTGTAGACAAGGCCATAATAGCAGCCTGAGTGCTGTTGAGTTAACCCACTCACTCTCCTCCACCACCACGTCCGGGCTTTTTCTTGAGAGAAAAAGTTGTGTCTTATCAGTCATGTTCACCCTTTCCCAAAGGCAAACAATTAGCATCTCCTACAATCTAAACCAGACATTTAACTCAATCCAGGAATTCAGCATCATAAACAAAAATGTTCTAACAGTAATGAAACAAATTTGTTCATCTCCATTTTGGGCTATGAGTTGTCATCTGGTTTTGTTCAGTTAAAGCCCGCGTGTTTTCTACAACCACATCTGAGCTGTGTTGGCCTCTGGAAGTTTGTGCAGGTGTTACACCCTAAACTTTCATATTGCTCTAGCCCCACTCTTAATTGGGCCTACATATATATATTCCTGTCATTGAGGGGTTTAACAGTTCATCAATACCAGCAGTCCCAGCCACTCTGACTCTCTTTGGGAGTTAACAGCTCTTGTTAAGAGCTGGCAGACTGTTGCTGCAGCACTCTATTATCTAACAGAGGATTTTATGTCTATATTTAGTTTAATTGAAGAATGTCCTAGAAAATTACTAATGACAAGTCTCATTATAAATATACCAGTATACGGACTAAATTTTAAAAAGAAGGAAGGAAAAAAGTTAATTGGAACCAGAAATTACTTCTGGCAGTTAAAATCCTTTAGCGTTTTGTTGTTATGTAGCTTCTGTCTGGTCCCTGGCTGATTTGATCTATGACTAGATCTTCTTCTTCAAGTCATTTTGCAAGTAAGGGTAAAAACCATACTTGCTTCCATTGGATAAGCATTGATTTAGTTCAGTATACGCATTTCTTTACTTCAGTAAATAAATGAAATGAAATTGATTCCCCATGGAGGCAACTTGTTTAGGGTGTATTACAAAGCAACTTCTGAATCAAAAGGCTTTACTTTGCCCTGTCCTTGTGAAAAGAATTGTTCTCTTCAGAGAAGAAAAAAAAAAACCAAAACAGAAATTGGGTACATGTTTTCTACCAGTGGGAAGTAATTTTGTATTTTCATTGCCAAATTTCAAATTGTATTGTTTCACAATATCGTAGGATAATTCAAGTTGGAAGGTACTTCAGGATGTCTCTGGCCAGCCTTCTGCTCAGAGTCAGCTTAAAGCATAAAGGGGCGGGCAGAGGCGAATCTAACCTGTGGGCTAGAAGGTGAATGAATGTAGTACCTTGCCCAGGTTCATTAGCTTGGCTGAAAAGGAGTGTTATGTTAATGTGGCTCTATTAACATAATAATATGTTAATTTATTCATGTATTAACAGGAGGTTCTAGTGGAGTGCACCTACGCACACCTGATCTTAGAAGAGTCTTTATTACTCTGCACAACTACCTGAAAGGAGGTTGTAGTAAGATGGGTGTTGGTTTCTTCTCTCAAGTAACAAGTGTTACGCCAGGAGGAAATGGCCTCAGCTGCACCAGGGAGGGGTTTAGATTGGACATGAGGAAAACTTTCTTCACTGAAAGGGTTATCAAGTATTGGAACAGGCTGCTGTGGTAGTGTTATGTTAATGGTTGGACTCGATGATCTTGAAAGTCTTTTCCAACATAAGCAATTCTGTTCTGTGAATTCTATTCTGCGGTGTCTCTTCCCAGTAACAAATACCATACTTAGCACTATGGGTAAAAATGTGTTACTGGGCCTATGAAGCAATGTGCATTTGCCTGGGAAAAGCTGCTCCTGGCTGATCTTCATAGATTTGGACACTTTTTATGGCTTCTGTGAATGAACATCTCAAAGCCTCTTAGGCCATCTTGATATTCTGGAATTGTTGCTTTCATCTTTTTTATTTGTTTTCCCTGAGATGAGGCTAATTTTCTTGAGCGAGCTTTGTAGGCTTTCTGAACACCACACACTGCTTCCTTCTGTAATAGCCGGGTTTTAGTTCATGAGCCCCATATATCTTAGGAATGCTGCATTAGCAGCAGCAGAGTTTATGCTGCAGGACCAGTTACAGCATCCTCCTGTTGGCAACTCATTTACGTACCTCATGAAAACAGTTTCCGACCCCAGCAGGCGATGTGCTATTCTCATTTCATATGTGGAGGCAGTATTTTCCCCTGCTGATCTTACTTAGTGGGGAATGGATGAAAGCACAATGAAAACTGTTTGGACACTTGGTGATTTAAGAGCCTGCTGGCTCGAGGCTCACGCTGTGAAAATGTCATGTGTCCTAATCCTTGATTCGCTGGCATCCACAGCATTGCAACACAGAAAAGGAAGCACCGCTGCTCAGGTAAGTGATGAATTGCCATTACCAGTCTCATTGCTGGTAGAGCTGTGGTGCTTCCCTGCTCTGGGAGCCTTCTCCAGATTAATGGCTTAGTCCTTCTTAATGCCATTTCACAGGTAACAACTGCCTTTTCTTTCAGGTTGTCTGAAATCCTGACATACCCCATCTAGCACACGGGAGTCTGCTAACTTGCATTTGTACTTGTGTGCTTTTAGATTTAAAGGATGTGACTTCCACCTCTGAATTCAGGAAAAGCTGCTGTGGCAAAAGCTTGTCCAGTTCTTGTAGCTCTGTTAGCACCAGTGGATCATCATTCTAAACAAACTTTTCTTTGATTCTGGTATTGTGTACAGCATCGCCTCCACAACTTAAGGGAAAAACCTAAACTGCTCATCAAGTAGTGTTAGTGTTAATTTTACTACCAAAAATCTAGAATACAGCTCTTTTAAGAGTATCTGTCATTATTTACTGAAGCTCTTCTGTTGTTCCTGAGAAGGGCAAAAATTGTTTCTCTTTTCAGTCTACCATTGCTAGGTCATATTTTCAACTCCCCATCGAGGACAGTCATCACCACTAAGTCAAACAGTAAATACACCTGCCAACAAGTACATGTACAGTGTTCACCACAACCTAACCATAAACCTGAGCTTGTTCTCACACCGCGATACAAAGCCTTCTCTTGGAAGCCTTGAAGTGTATTAGACAAGTGTGACCGTTGCCCCCCACCCCTAGCCCACACCTCACCATCTTGTGAGGCAGGCAGCCAATTGCCCAGGGTGATCTGGTCATGTACCTGCTTTGCCTTTAAAGGGGTCCTGGGGGCCCAGACCAGACAGAATGACCCATGTTATAGAATGAAGGTGCTCATGGTGTGGTTGATGTGTTACAGGGAGCCCAGGTTAAAATACAACTTTGATTGTAACAGCAGCAGAGTTGTGTCATGGTTCTAGTGAGGATCCCTGAAGAATCATCCCATTCCCACGGTGTTGGGTGATGGCAGGGCAGTTGAAAAGCAGATTTTACTGTGCATCACTGGTATTCAGTCAAAGTCCCTGTCTGCCTTCTGTAATATCGCTGAATATAATTGTTTCAGGTGTAGTTTTAATAGAATTGCTGGGCATGGTCATGAGAGCTTTGATTGTCAGAGTATTCTCAGCTTTACATAGGTTTTTAATTTATTTCAATAGTTAATACTGCTTGGAAAAAAGCCCAGAACTTGCATGAAAATAGTAATATGCTTTGTGAATCTTACACTTTTCAGTGGTTGTCAGTAAAACATGTTCCTTCAGTATCAAACAAAACCTCTAAGATTTAGCTTACACAGAGGATACTTTGTATATCATCTACTTACTGAAGGCTTCCTGGATCCCAGAAGAACGTAAAAAAGCTGGAGTTGAGTGGCATCTTTGTAGAAGATATTAGGATCATCTGCCTTTAAAAATCTTGATGTGATAATAACCCTGATAGAATGCTTACCCAACTACATAAATATGAATTTGAGCCCTACATTCAGGCATGAATAACTGTCTGCCCCTGGAGTTTTTGTCTGTGTATTGTCAGCTGGATGATTAAATTACCCAAGTATTTGATTTGTGATACTAAAAAAGAGCAAGACAGGATGGTGAAGATCAGAATGTGGACATTAATGGTCCACATTCACTCTTCCCGGAGGATAATGGGTTTTAACTGGAGATGCACCAAGTACTGAATTATTCCAACAGATACAGGAAATTTTCTCTTTGTGGTGACCAAATCCTAGCAGTGCATCACAGGAGTTGCTGTGAACTTGTTAGAGCCCAGAAAGTACCCACAGGATAACACTTCTTGTGATTGAAGCCCAACTCCTCGTTTCACCGTGCTTGTGCTCACAAAGCAGGGAGTGTTTTGTGTGAGTGGGTGTTAGGAAGCGTGACGCATGAGCTCTCGGGGAGTTCGATATGAGTGAGCTGCCTCCATGTCCCTGAATTTTGCCTGTCCACATGGCAGCTTTACAGAAGCTCCAGCGTTATGCCAACCTTGGCATTGGCAGCGGCCTATGGGGAAAAGGAGCAAGCTGATTAAAATCAGAGCAAGTACAGCAGTTTATATTTTCTATTTCCAGCCCGCTCCATACAGTGAAAGATTGTACTATCATGCACATGAGTCTTCTGGGGAATCTGTGCTGGTGCAGCCATTCTCTGCCCCCTCTAAGGAATAGGTGGGGAACATTGTCTGGAATTGTCCACGTGAAATTTTGTCCTCAGGCTGTTAATCTATCAGCACACAACTGATAAGTCTTCCTAACAGGCAGCAGGCTTTTCACGTAGCTATCGGTGACACAATCTACTCTGCATACATTTCAAATAACAAATGCAAACTATTAGGTCAAACAATGCTAAGCAAAGGTGGATAATTTTAAAGTCACATGAATGGCTCTATAAATGTCTGTTATCCTCAGCGAGGCTTTTATGTCAATACAAAATGCCATACACTGTAGCAGTGTTTGTTTGTTTCATTCTGCAAAGGCCAATTCTGAAGTCAAGACAAATGACAGATGAGACAGATCCTTGTAGCCAAATATTTGCCAAAAGGAAAATCAATCTTTTTTTTTTTTTTCTTTTTCTCCCTTGTCTGCAATAGTTCCCTTCAAAGCTAAGCAGAAGCAGTGTCCCTGATTTCCTGTGCCCCTGTTCAGACAGTGCTATACGTGCTGCAGTAGGTCAGGCCCTTAACTGTACTAGGAAGTCTTGTTGATTTGTGTGGCCAATAACATGGTCAATAGTAATGACTCCCCAACCACTACTTTTGTACCATTATCAAAAGGTGAGTCATGGAAATCATCCTGTCCCCAACCTCCCCTCAGAGGGTGTTTCTTCCTTGGGTAGGAGCACTTCTTATCCCTTCGATGTCTCCATCTGCTCTCTCACGTAAAGCAGGATCCAACTGCAGATGCCTCCATGCCAAGCAGAAGGCTGGAGGCTGCATTTAGCTGCATTTAGTGTTGCAAAGGGGAAGATGATTCAAGGAGTCTTTTTTTTCCCCTCCTTTCAGTGCTGCCCAATTCCCTAACCCTTTTACAGAGCACAAAACACAGTTTGTTTCAGGCTGAGCTCTGCTCCATATGCACTGGATGTCTGGAAGGTGTCTAGCTCTGGGAGAGATGCAGGTGACCCCCTGCTAGCGCACCCAGCAGTGTCACCAGGGTCAGTGCAGTCCCAGCCTGAGCAGTGGCCAAGACAAGATGAGCCAGGAGACTAAGGTCTTCTCAAAAGCAAATTCACTAGATTTGACAAACTCAAAGGGAAAGAAGTATGTGAGCGTTTGCACTTCTACTGTCCATACAGCACCTGACAAAAGCAGAGCCAAGCCCTCGGGGTTACAGCAGCTGTTACAGTTACTAGAAAGTGGGGGGAAAAAACAAGCAAACAAAAATTCCTATAGCTTTGTCTGACTTCTGTGATTCTTGGAATGGTGTGCTTGGCTTGCCTTCTTATAAAAGATATCCAATCCTGTCTCACAAGTTAACCTTGCAGATGTTTTATTTATGACACCTAATGAATCTGTCATTCTAAATTTCTTTTGGAAAAAAAGGACAAGGATGAAGATGTGCATGCCAAATGCAGATTAATTCAAGATATTAGCAGTACATCCAACCCATTTATAATGAAATGGCTTAATATTAATCCCATCATTACTAGTGTAATTCTCTAAAAAAGTATGAGAAGACAGTTAGGAAGAGCAAAATTCAAGGGTTTGGAAGTGAATCTTGTAGGCACGAATAGCCTCTTAAAGCTATTGAAATTTAATTAGAAAAATGCGGATAATGTGAAATCACATACAGAACTTGTGTCTCCTATGAGCTGAACATGAGTAGCAAATCCACCTGAGAGGAATAATTTATGTGGCCACCTCTTTGGAAATGTCTGGACACTTTGGGTGCTCCTTTGCATATCAATTTACCCACGTTTGAGTACTAATTAACCCTCAGTAAGACGCCTCATCCAGAAATAGGTGCAAAGAGAAGAGAAGAAACAAAGCAACCTCTGTGATCCCCTGTGTTCAGGAATCCCCGAATGTTATGAAGACTTAGCTAGGATGAATATTTTGCATGCAGATCTGGGTATTATCTCTCATGTTATCCCACACAGATATTAAATATTTTGAAAGAAAAAGAACGAAAGCTTCACACAGTATATACTGAAAAATGTTCACAAATGTTTTCCACCGTGTAGCTCATGTGAAAAGAAACATATCTCACATAGTAAAGGAAATCTCAGTTCAATACCAGATGCCTCTGATCTGAATGAATTAAGACCTTGCCTAGCACAAAAACAAGCTGTATTTTTATTACTTTGTCAAATGCAGATTATGTAATGCCTTTTTTTAGAATGCCGATACCAGGGTAAGTGTTGTGAATTGGATTCTGGGTTTGCCACTTTGAAGCTATTTTTATATTTCTCATGTCATGATTTGCAGAGAAGCTTCCCTGCCCCCCAACCCTGACCTCTGTCACTTCCATTCTTCACCTCCATCCCTGTTTGAAAGGAAACATTTCTGAATTTGAGGCAGACTTGCTCTGCATGTGCGTGGCAGGATGTGAAGGGACTTTCGTAACAGCAAAGAAAAGGGCTGCATAAACTATCACTATGGGTAGGCAGGGATTGCTTCCTCCCACTGCTAAAGCACGTACAGTTCTATGGGAAGAAGGAGTAGCAAAGCACGGCAGAAAAAGCAGCACCATGGAACAGATTAGGACCACGGTATAAGCTGTGCCTGACTGAAATCACAGCAGTAGTGCTGATAGATTTGCCTACCTGCAGATGTTAAAATCCTGCTGAGTTTTAGGGTTTTTTACAAGCAATTTAATTGCTTTAACAGTGCTCTGTTCCATATTAAAATAATCTTTCTCAAGGTAATTGCCCGTATCTGTTTTGGTTCAGTAATTATTTATTACTGCAGTAAGGGAGGAGGCTTGATTTGTTCAGCTTGGTATAGCCCACTGAAACATCCTGTCCCTACCCCAAGAAGTCTTCAAAAACAATCTTCTTTCTTTTGCACTAATGTTTCTTCACCCCAGCCCTGACAGAATGAGAAAAGTGGGATATTGTCTTATGACTTGTAATTATTAAATTGCCACAGCTTTGCAAACTTCTACTTGCAGTTCTGTTCACAATCTTTTTCATCCATCTGAACCAAGGAAGTAAAATTAGCTTGAAGAAACTAAGCACTTGTATTAGCATATGTAAAAGACTATGAGTTATCATGGCACCCAGCTGATGTGCAGTGACATAAATTCCAGTACTTCATTGGCTTTGGATTCTGTAACTGCAGGCTTCCATTTGTCTTCACAGTTTTTACCCTGGTGTAACTATTATAGCCCTCTATGGCTATGGTTATACTGCTAGAAACCTTACAACAGATCCTTTCAGTATTTGTCAGTATCCTTCCTTTACCCTGTAGATAATAATAAAGCTCTATAGGTCCAGGTAGCTGTGCTATAGGAAGAAGTCTGCTTCATGTTTTACTTCACAGTGAAAGTGGGTGCAATGGGCGCAGGCACATGAACAAGCCATTTCAACAGAAGCAGAAGTAATGCTTTCTAAAGCAGAATCTTGCCTGCTACAGCAGCACTAACCCCTTGGTGGGAAGACCCTTCAGGTCTTCGCAGAGCAGAGGAACGTGGGTCTGTCCACACCCCAGAGGGGTTGGTTGGGCTGAGGATGAGGGAAGTAGGTGCTGAAGGCATTTGCAGGCTAGTGCAGGGCTGGGCAGCTGATCAGCTCCTGAGCTCTACTCCACACAATTTCTTGCTATAGAGCTTTGTGAAACCTGGTTTGGGTTTTGTGTTTTGTAAGGATTTTTGTACTGGTTTTGTGGGCTTGAGGTTTCCATTTTTAAATGGCCACTGGTTAGTATCCAGTTCAGTGTTTACCCTGACATTTATTAGGTGTCACATACCTGTCTGTAACACTGGCGTAGCAACTTGTGGAGCTTTTTCTGTCTACTAAGTCTTCCTGACAGCTGGGGCTTCATTTTCTGTTTTCCATGGCTTTGTTGAGGAGCAAAGTGCTCTGTGTGGCCATTATTTTTTTTTATGAGGTCAAATTGTCTTTAGACTGATGAATCCCACAGAACTCCCTTTCTCCTAAATGGCATCATCTAAGCCGTGTCTATGCATAACATGTACTGTGGCTGAGGAAGAGTCACTAACCAGTCCCAAACAGCAAAGCCAACTTTATCCCCACTTTTATCTCTCACCAGCTTTCACAGTTGCCACCCCAGCAGTAAATCCTTTGCAGCTGATAGGAACCAAAAACGCTTTTGAGAGGTTTTAGAAAGGATCCCAAATACTTTCCTCTGCGGCTTTTGCCTCTCTGTACGTTACTTTATCAATAATGTATAACTTCATTTTTCTACTACTGACTTAAAGAAATAAAATTTTAAACTCTGCATTAATGTGTGATGTACGAGATGAAAGCTGCTCAGGGGAAATTCATTAAGACTCGACACTCATTTGCTACTTTTCCCTGCAGCCTCCATTTTGTATTGCTGGTCATAAATAATACTGACCAAACTTTCTTTGACCAGATTTTGTCATTCCCAACAGCAACAGGTACCATTTAGCAGTGGCAGCAGCTGTACAGATGAGCAGAGGAGGAGGAAGCTCTGTCTGAACTTCTGCATCCTAAGCTCTATGCTTGGACATAGCATAAAGTTGGGACCTGTCCCAACCCTGATTTGCAGAATGTCTTGCACTTTCTAGGACATCTCTTGCCGGGATGCTCAGCCTCACCAAGCTGCCTGAGCACTTAGTGCTGTTAAATGAATTGGGATTCTATCCAGCTACCACAGCTGCAGCACAGTACATGCACAGCACTTTGAAATGGTTTGTATACCATAGTTTGAGAGCCCCTGACACACAGCAAGATGAAGTCAGAGGTGACAGCTACTTCAGAGTCTGCATTGATTCCTGGGTTTATTTTGCAAGAATTGGTCCTGGTAGCTATTGAAAGCAGAAGAAAAGATTCTCTTCTGCAGACAGTACAGCAGGGCTTGCTGTGTGAGGAGTCTGCCAAACTGATAGCTGTGCAGACTAAACCCTCTCATTCATGGGAGAGTGACATCATATACTGGTACAGACAGTGTGAGCTTTTCCTTGTCTTGCCAGTATGACTCAGTTCTTGCCCACAGGGCATTATTTACTGAGAGTTGTGCTTTGTGTGCATTCTAAATGCAGTCCTGATTATTTTTGCTATTTGAGAGGCCTAGAAAAAGAGTTTGCCATTTCCCTTAACATGAACCTTCATTTGATTTTAATGGCACATGCCTGAATTTCTTCCCTATAATTCCACGGGATGTTGTATAATTGCTCAACCTCATCCTTTTACTCACACCAAATACATTTAAAATACATTTTCCAGCTCTTTATCCAATCAGTGCTTGAGAAGACAATGCTTCTTTTAGATCTGATTCTTTATTACACGCCTCCTAATCTGATTAGCAGAGCTGAAGAGGACTCTTTAAGATGTTTGGAGCGTTTTTATTGACAGCAGCAGTCTGAGACTGTAAGCTGTGTTGCGATAAAAAGCTGTACAAGGTGCAGTTGACCTCTGTGGCACACTTCCATCACTGTCAGTGCTGATGTACAACGGGTTACTGTGGTCCACCTATCAGTACAGTTACCTGGAGATAAACTCAGTAACAGATATACATCTTCTCCCCCTCCAGAAATACTCTAGAAAAGGTACTTCTCATGAGAACTGACCATTCCTTCAAAAAAAAAGAGATAGCATTGATGTCCTGCAGTTGACTGGTTTTGTACTATGTAACAAATGTTTTGAAGTTACATCTCATACAGCTTAGTGGTGGCAGCAACTGGCTTCAGTTACTTGATCCCAAAACAAGGCACGTTATAGCAATTCACAGAATGGCTGAGGTTGGAAGGCACCCCTGGAGGTCATCTGGTCCAGCCCTCCTCCTCAAGTAGGGACAACTAGAGCAGGTTTTTCAGGACCACATCCTGTTGGGTTTTTAATGCCTCCAAGGTTGGAGACTCTACAACCTTTCCAGGAAACCTGTGGCAGTGCTCAGTCATCCTCACAGTATTACTTTTTTTCCCTTAGGTTTAAACAGGATTGTTTCTGTTTCAGTTTATGCCCTTCATAAACCCATGCTGACCACTCCTAACCATCTTCTTGTCATGACCTTGTCTTGAGATGACTTCCATACAGATTCGCTCCATCACTTTACTAGAGACTGAGGTGAGGCTGTCTTGTTGTTCCCTGGATCTTCCTTCACTTCCACAGTGTATTTCAAATGCCTCTCAAAGTGCCAGTGGTGACAGCCAGCATGGAGCTTGGGTATAAATTGAGGGGCGCAAAGAACATTGCAGCACCTTTTCTTCTTCCCTGAGGACCACTCGATGCCATGTCACAAGTCTGAGGGGACAAGGCCTCTGTTCAGCTCTCTCCCCATATCCCCCAAAGCAGTTGCGTGCTGCCTTTTCCTAACAGACACCTTTCAGCCTGAGCTGGAGGGGAAGAGTTTAGAGTACAGGGCTTATGGTTTAGCTGATTTCATCATATAAAATGCACTCTAGGTAGTTAGAGCACAGTAAAAGGCAACACTTGTGCTTTGGAGGATGGAAGATAGCAGATTCCTCACTACTAGAAGTTTTCTGTAAATGGGACAAGATTGTTTAAAATTACAATGATTGCTGATAGCATTCTCTGTTAGGTGGATCTCAGGTGTAAAACACTGTTAGTTTAGTTGAGCTATGAAGGACTCATGGCTATGTTGCCCTCCTACTGAATTCAGACAAGTTCCCACCCTAGATTTAAGTTATCAGTTGAGAAAGTCAATAAACTCAAAGCAAGACACAGCAGAACCCACAAAATTTTGCATGATTTCCAATGAAACCATGCAATTCCAGAGAGCTTACCCTGATCTCTTTCCCAAGCTGTAATGGGGCTTCATGCTCATAAAATTCATCCCAGTTTTGCCACAAATTTTATGAACTTAATTCAACCTGGGAACTAACTCAATTTTCAGGTAGGTAACATAATACCTAGATAGACAGTGTGTGGGCAGGAAGATGGATATGTGATGATGACATAGGTTTTCAGACCTGTTTTCACTAGTATTTTAGAAAACAAGAACATTAATAATAGCTGAACAACTTCAGAATCAATTTTGTTTCACAAAGCTTGGGTCAAATATCTGCAGCTAAAAGCTTAGGGGAATTTCTGTCTTGGATGTCACTGCCTGGAAACCTGAGGTGAATATTCAGAGTACACCCAGAGAGAGACCTGCTTCGTGCCACTCCCCCATGCCCACTGACTCTTCCTCAATAGCTGAAGCTTCCTCAAGAATGATGACACAGTTTTGGGTAATTTATTTCTGGTAGATGATAAAATCCCACTGTCAAAGATGGTGAAAAACCCAGAGATGTTTACCAAGCAAATAAATACAGAAGTAAGGAAATGAAGGCTGTGAGAATCCTGTTGGCCTGGTACTGGTAGTGGAAAGTTCCAGACAGGCATGTTTCCAACTTATACCTTACCTCTTATAGCTGCTCTGTCAATTGCTCTTTCCTGATGTTTCATAATCAGATCAACCCTAGTCTATTTTTCCCCTTCTCACTAACTATTCACAACGATATGAAGAGCAGTGATGTTGCTGTATTTGCCAAACTCCAAAGTGGAAGGGTTTTTGTTCACCTGCTGGGTTCAAATCACAAGGTCCATGCCCTGACTGGCTGGGTAGCTTTGCTTTGTGCTGTTGCAGGGCAGTGGTGGGGGACTGAGAGCTATGTAACCCCTAGAGAGCTGGCAGGTATATGGCATGTCTGTAGCGGACACTAGGACTGATAGTTGATGTACCTGGGCAGAGTGCAGCCTGTGAAAAGGGCTATGGTTATGCATATTCAGCTCCTGATTAAGCTCACTATGTAAATTCGTGCTCTTCATGGGCATTTTCATTTGCTGGGTATTTTCTTTGGTCAGTAGATCATAAATCACTGGCACATTAAAAACCAGTTAATATAAATTATGTAAAATCCTTCATGCAACGAAATAATCTTCAAAATGCTATTCATTGTCATTAGGGCAGTTTTTCCACCATGAAACCATTTTTCAAATGACTTGATGCAACAGACAAAAGTAGCAGATGCAGTAATAAGGCATCATTTGTGTCGCAAGAGCTCTGTAATGTTTTAAATAATTCAGTTTTGAATTGCAGAAAAGTCTGCAGCTATTTTTGACCATTACAAAACAACCTGGATGGTTTTTTGAGGTGTATTATCAGTTTATTTCCACAGTTCATATGTGAAGTATGTTAAAACTTTTGCATTCTGATTGGAAGAGAACTGTAGCTTCTCTTAATTACTAAGGGAAGGAAAGTTGTCCTTCAGAGATTTTACTTAAACTGCAAAAAATGTAAATCTACTTCCAAGTTTTCCTTCATTGCAATATCATGCAAAATGTTGGCTTTCAGCATTCTTAAGGAACTGTATTGCAAGCACACAAGAAAAGCTTTTTTTTCTTCCTTATAAATGATCTGCCTCTGGTTTAGGGCCTTTTTAAGCAGGTGGTTTTGTCATGGTGGGGGAAAAGGTGGCAATTCATAAATAATTCAGTTGTCTGTGTTTCCACAAAAGCTTAAGAGAAATTAATCAGATGTACCCAAACGCTTCCAGCATTGCTTCCACCTCCATGTTCCAAGGCAAAATAAATGTGCTGGTCAAGCTCTGCGGGTGTTTGGTAAGAACGATGCAAATGTGGCGGCTGCTGTTGCACCCACTGGCAGAGGAGCATCGCTGTGCAGCGCTTCCAGAGCAGGCCTTGCCTGTGACCTGCCTTTTACCACCACCTAAGGATGTGAAAAGCTACTTCAAGCCTCTTTATTCCCTTTCTGGGGAGCAGCTGCCCTCCCCTTCATAGAAGAGCAAGACCTGAGCTCCCTGCAGAGCTGAGGAGACCATAAATATTTAGCTGGGTGCAGACTGGGACACGGGTCATTTAACCTGAGAAGTGAGAGCAGGGGAGCTGGGAGAGGACTGTAATTATGGCTCATCTCTGGAGCAACCCAGTACCATCTTGAAGACAGAACTTTGACTTGTCGGTTTCTTTACTCATTCTCATCATTGTGGGACACCTTGACTCAGATTAAAGCACAACTTCAGTGTGGTTTCAAAGTGCAAAAGTAATAGGCAGTCTGGAAGAAAAATGGGTTTGTGGACGGGTTTGTAGCTCAGGTTAAACGAGGGCTTTTCATACCTGAAAGTCATTTTCAGATTCAAGTGTGAATGTAAAATGAAAAGGGCATTTTTGAAGCAATGCCCAGTGCAGATGCTCTTGTTCTGTAACAGGTGTGCACATTTTGATATCAATTAATCCTTTTCAAAAGTCTATCATATTTGCATGGAAAGAACGAGGCCGGCCAGGAAAGGAGCTAGTTAAAGAAACAGATACTGCACAAGGGCTTCTTTCACAGGGGCTCTTTGGCTGAAGTCCCAAGGCAGATGAGCACATATAGCTTTACTGGTCTCTCTTCTGGAGGGCTATTTACTCTGCCCTTTCTCATTCTGAATGAAGATGTGGTGCACAATCAACACACACAGAGTTAATTGCCAGTGTCAGCTCTGGGAAGTTGCTAAGCAACGTTGCTGGGCCCTGGCATCAGCTCAGCCACCAGCCACTTTTGCTGCCACAGGATGCCAGTGGTCCAGCACCCTCCGTCCCTGCGCAGGGAACGGCTCTGAAAACTTAGCTTGCTTCCTCAGATCCTGTAGTCTAATTAAGCTCACCTAGCAAAACCAACTATTTTGTAATTTAGCCCCAGTTGCTTAAAAATTATTCCAAATATGAAGTTTGTCTGTACACTAAAATCAATCTCTTCTGTTAATATCCATTCATTCTAGGTGTTTAAATCTACCATTCCTACTTAAGATGAGCTGATCAGCTTTTATGACTTTGAAGTATTATTGTAATAAGTGAACACAAGTATTGACATCACACAGGTCTGAAATGGGATAAACATCCATCCAGTCACTGCAATAAGTGTGCTTTACAGAACTGAGCCTGTGATCTTCCAATAAATTACCAGATATTTTTCAGCCTGGCATCCTAATCAAAAACAAGGTTACTGGGGAACTTGCAACCTTTGGGTAAGTCAGCAAGTACTGAAATCATGACAAATGCAGGATGGTGTACTCTGTCACCCCAGCCTGGTCCCAGATCAAGAATTCTGGGCTACATCATCTGCTGTTAATGGAGGTGTAACACTAGTCCATGTGCACTATGGATTTTACCCTCTGTTCAAGGAAGGTTGAAGTCCTGAATACACTTGAGACAGTATCAGAACTCTGAATCAGTAGTACATCTGTTGTTACATTTATTCGCAGAACAAATCATTCTAGGACTGACAGAGGTAATAAAAACTGCATTTTTATGGATTAGTGGCCCGCAGTGATTTTGAGGTCTGACTGAGGACAATGCTAATTACTAAGTTTGCTTTCTGTGTGGATTCTTTGGTGTCAAGTGAAGTACAACTCACACTACAGCTTCTCCCCCTTGCCAAAGTGTTTGTACTGTCTTGATCTTTTTACCTGACAGTACTTTAAAAACTTGAAGGAACTTAATTATTGGTCAAGTCTGGCTGAACTTGAACTGCTCAATACTGATGGAGAGATTAAGATAAACAAGCACACAAAAACTATGAGTGAAGATTTTTTTTTCCTTAGGGAAACAACTTAAAATCTTAGTAACCACAAAGAATCCACTCTCATACATGTTCCCCATTGTCCTGGTTTCACCTGGGATAGAGTTAATTTTCTTCCCAGTAGTTGATTCAGTGCTGTGTTTTGGATTTAATGTGAGAATAAATGCTGGTAACACACAATGTTTTAGTTATTGCTAAGTAGCAGTTACCCTAAGTTAAAGATTTTTCTTTTTTTTTTTCCAATAAACATTGATAATCCTCATTTTCTAAGACTTCTTATGACACCTTGTTAGCAAGTTTAGAAATATCACTGTTTTAACGTACTTGATTTTTCAACTTCTATGAATTTCTGCATTCTCAGAAACTTCCATGGGCACTGCAGGCATCTGCAGAGTGAATTTATGTTTACTAGCAATATAAATGCTTTTTCTCATTGCCTGTTCTAGATTTTTAGGAATAATTATTACCACAGGTAGAGATGACTACTCGAAATTCACATTTTTGTTTTTCGTTTCATTATATTGTGTTTACATTCAGCCACATCTTGAAACTGTTCTCAGCTAAAGCCTGAACAACATTCTATAATCTTTAGGTAGACTTCTTTTGCATCTTTTGATTTTCAAGCATATCTGTATTCCTTTGGTCTGAACGGGGTTTTGTGAGGTATGTGTGCTGCTGTGGGAAGTGGAACCACACCTCTGGAAATCAAATTGAAAGTAAGAAGAGTAACAGAAAACTATCTGCAGGATCTGTCACATTTTAATGATGATTACAGTGAAGTATAGCACTGACTAGCATCTTGTACAGTGGCAAGTACAGAAGACTGCTGTGGAAGTCATTCTGCTCTTTTTCGGGTTAATGGGAGTTTTGACATTGGCTTCTGTGGAATCAGGATTAATGTTTGGTGGTTTTTTACTTTTAGATTTTTATATTTACACCACTAGACACCATAGAAGATGGACAGCAATGCAACATGCTCTGTTCTTGTTAGTATTTCTGTTCTTCCTCTCTTTTTCTCCGAGTGTTTTTTAAAGTTTAGTGTAACACTTCTCAGGTAGTCTTTATTTAATTTCTTATCTTTATAGAAAGATTCCATGCATCCTGTTACCATTCACATACTAATTACAGACTTATTTTCTTCTGAGCAGTCAGCAAATGTACTTTTCTTTTAGTGTTTGGATTTGGAGTTTGGAGTAGCCCTGGGATCATGTGAAATCAATGAAAGAGCAGCAATAGCACTGTGCCTTGACTGGCAGCTAAAAACTGTTCTGCATCAGCCTCTTAAGTGCAGAAGTGGTTAGCTTGGGGGACTGGTAATTACATAAGAAGCCTTTTCCAGAAATGTGCTGGAAGGGGGCTCAGAAGAACATCTTGTTAAAATTCCACTGTTATAAGTGCAGAGATCAGTCTCTTTCCACGTATCATTTAATCATGATTTTGAATGATGACTTGTCTCTGAGGCTAGTAAAAATATTTTCCTTTCTGACATACATTGTATTGTAATTAAAACAAAACAAAAAGGCAGAAAGAAAGAAAAAGAGAGAGAGAAGGTGATACATAAATTATCCCAGTGAAAGGAATCAAATTATTTCTCAAGAGCATTAACATTCCTGATCTCCTGAGTAAAGTCCCCCATCCCTCATAAGACAAATTGGTCTCTGAAGAGCATCAGGAAAATGAAGAGAGTTTTCACTCATAAAATGATTGGTATAGTTTTCTTCATAGGTTGTGGCAGGGAGATGAGGGAAAAAAAATTCAATTATTAAAACCAATAAATGGGATAATCACTACCACCACAGTGCTGCTTTCACCAAATAAATTAATCCCATTTGTACTGATTAACCGCTGATGGCATGATGAACATTAAACTAAGCAAAGAGAAGATAGGGGTTGAAATCCTGGTCCCACTGGAACCGCTGGAAGTGAAAATTTCACTGACTTTAGAATGGTAAAATATTGAGATTTAGTTTGGGTCTCTGCTCAGGGATTGTGCATTTTAGAGACTAGCAGGCATGGCACTGAGAAATGCATGCTTGAAGTTATGTTCCTAAGTGCCTGTTTAGACCCTGAAATAAATGTCCTCATTTTCAAAGCATTGAGCACTTTCTGGCTGGTGCTGATGAGACCATTCCAATGAACAGTCACTACAGCTCATTCTGACATTCACCAGCCAGTGAGTATTTATCCCAAGTAAGCATTGCTCACTTCTTTTTTTCTTTTTGCATCGCAATAAACATCTTCAAGTAAAAAAAAAAAAAGTAACAAAACCCCAGCATATTAAAATGGATATTGTAGAATTCACCTTTTCTCTTTGGTATTTTCTTTCCTTTATGTTCAGATATGAAATAAAATGAGGATTTGCAACTTGACTGCAGAATTCCAAGCGGATGAGAACCAGAGAGCTGTTCGCTGCTGCATGGCCTAGATCCTCCACAGGGAATGCAACAAAAAAACCCTGACTCTGGAGCATGACTTCAACGGACGGATGAGAAAAGGTATTTATTCACTGTTGTATCAAACACTCTCATGTTTTAAATCTGTGCACTGTAGGAAAGCATTCTGCTCATCAAACCTCATGGCTTTTAAGTGTCCTTCACAGGCTAAGATGATCCATGTTGCTGGAATACTGAATATGAGTTTTCCATAAGTACAAACAAAAAGTCATTGTAGCAATGGGGAGGATGTTGAACATACATGTCAAAAATACCTAAGTAAAGACAAAATAAAGGATTAATGGAAGACATTAAATCCCTTTAAAAATGGGGTCAGTTTTATGATACAATGATCATAGGTCAAAAAAGAAAATTTTCAAGTCAGCATCTTAGCTGATCCTTGGTAGTTTTGTGCAAACAGACAACCTCAGTTTTGTTTCATAAAATTTAACTCGGATTTATTTGAATCTCCTGTTCTTTGAAAAGTGTCTGTCATCTACCTCTGTGTGTGTTTACTTAGTACGACCTAACCTGATATTTAAAGTGCTGCAAAAGTGGCTTAACTGAAGTCTTGCTGTAAGTCTATTTAAACTGAACCATTGCAGTCTTATGTAGATGCGCTTAAATCAATGTATAGCTGCCATATAAAATTCCACCCTTTTAATTAAGTAAAATCAACATAAGCCAGCTGTAAATCAATTTAAGTGCGTCCACATGTGGGTTTGCTTCATGTTTAATGAAACTGATTTAAAGTAACAATCCTAGTGAAACCACTGCCACGTTCTTTTGCAGGCAAAGCCTGTATTATGTTGATTTATTTGGAAGCAGAACTCTTCTGGTGTACATATTAAATAGCCAGCATAGCTCTGCAGCTGTACTGTTGAACTTCAACTTAAATCCTTTGTCTTGTTATGGATTTGGCTAATAAATTTTTGTGCATGAAGCCATGTTTCTCCTTCAGTGAGATTTAAGCCACGCATTTGTCTTCCCAAATGGATTGGATTTTTTCTTTTTTAGAGTAATCTGATTAATCCAAACAGGATTTTACCCAGTGCTTTTGTCCTTCCAGAAGAAGCATGGGCTCCCTGTATCAGCAGTTACTTTCTTAACATAATAATCTAGCTTTTCATTTTGATTTATGAACATACAAACAAGGAAATTTTTAAGTTTAAAAAGAACAAATGGCCATGTATTGTCTAGTCAGGAAACCTTCTGCCAGGGTTTCCATTCTATCTAGGAAATTGATGTTTCTGTGAATTTATGGCTTCAGATGACAGCAGTCTTCAGACTGGTCCTGATGAAATAACAACGTCAGTTCAAGGATTGTAGCTCCAAACATTTGTACTTCTGGAAATTCTGTAAGATTAATTCATCCTTGTGTGTATGTTTATCTTTTAGTGAACAGAGTTTTGTTTTCCTATCTTCCTAACTTTTGTTTTCCTATACCTTGAAAAGGCAGCAAGAAAGGAAAAATTCAGACTTGCATGTCCCCAGTTCCTAATGTCTTATCTGAAAATTACAAATTTACATCCATGAGAGGCATGCATAAAAAAACCAAGGGGTGCCTATGATTTTGTATATACTGTTGTTTTGTTTTTTTTTCCCAAATATGCCAGGAACTCTAATAAAAGCTATTCCCACTCCCTGCAGACTTTACCTGCCTGGCAGCCATAGACGAGTACAGCTACAGTAACACTGCTGCTGGTGTGCTCAGTGGTGTCACGTGTCCTGCAATCCAGTCAGAAATTCAGTAGGAACATGGGGATGTAAAGCTAAAATAAAATTAGTAGTGGTGTAACTCTTCACACCCATTCAGTCTGGAGTAATTTATACATCTAATAACCATTAATTTTGTACATACTCGTTATTTTGTCACTGTGCTGCAGGGGAACACTAGATTTGTATTTCACAGTGACAGATCCTAACGAATCTTTTCTGTAGTATCTAATGTATTACTTGTCTGTGGTGGTCTCTTCTTCCTTGTCCCTACTTGTAGTTCTCTGTAAGTGCTCTAAAGGGAACCTCAGTAAAAACACAGATCTGGAAAGGAGAAAACAGATGCAGAGCACAAGCCACACCCTCAACTCATGCTAAAGATATACCAAGTGCAAATCTGTCTGCCAGCCAGTGCCCTCTCAGGGCTGTCATTCCCAGCATAGTGTGAGCATGCCATTCTCAGCATAACACTAACACAAACATCCATGTGCTTTGAGATTTCTAAGGGGGAAAATTTGGAGAACTATCTTGGATATGTTGTGAGTACTTTCTTGAAACCTGTTTTGGTACAGTTCACTTCAGTAAAATATCCAAATGAAAATACTGAAGGAATGTGACCAAGAGAATAATCAAAGATACAGAGTTACTGACTCAGCATGTTTTCATTAACAAATGCAGAAGTTTTAAGTACAATTTCTTGTTTGTTGGCCTCAATACTGAGTTTCAGCCCACTACAGTATCTGGAGACAAACCCTCTATCTGTCAGGTAGCTGTTCCTGCCTGTCTCGAATCTAAACCAAACTTTCCCCATCCCTTGTTCCTTGTCCTTATGATGCATTTTAGGCCTACCAGATCAGTCTCTCAGATCCAAATAGCCCACTGTCCTGCCTTCATCTCCTCTTCCCCATGTTTCTAGTCCCAGATCTTCCCCCTTGCCCTGGACAGGATGCAGTTGCCTCTCCTCATCCCAGACTTGCCCAGCTCCTGCTGCTCCCTCTTCTGGGGTCTCTGAAAATGGTTTAATTCTCTATCTGCTGGTCCATGAGGCAGTGGGCAGTGGTCTAGGAAATAAATTCATTTTCACATAAAGTATGTTTTCAATTCAGATGGTGACCCAAAAGGAATTCAGATGGTTAAGAGGCTTTACTGAGCAGAAGACTTATGAACTGCTTCTATAGAATCTATTTCTGTGGTTAATTTGACAATAAACCTTTTCTTGCCACGTGTGTGAATTTTAAATATGTACAAAGATTTTTTTTCAACATCAGATTCATAATCCGTTGGGTTGGCAAAATCTTCTGTAAATTCCTTAGCTGCGCACTTTGGCCTGACTTCGTCTTTCACCCAAACCATCGATTCTATTTCTGTTCCCCTAGCGCATCTATTTTTACACAAGGACTTTGTGTATTAAGTTCTGTGCTGTGCTGGCCATTGCATTCTCAATCTTCCCTTGGTTCTGTCACATAGTTTCCAGAGCATTCTCGTCTCCAAAACTGCTGTCTCCCATGACCCTATTTGCAAGCTAGCAGCTTCTCTTCTCAGTTCTTACTTACTCCAGTTGTATTGTCTTTAGTCTCTACCTGGCACTTATCCCACTGCTTCCAGGCACATGTATCTTCTCCTTGACTTCTGCTCTTGCTTTTTAAAGTATTCTTTTCCTCGTTACTGTCAAATATAGCTCCCTCCTTTTGTAGGTTCTCCTGCAGCATCAAAGCTGTGCTTGCCTCTCTGTTCCAGCACCAGCCTTTGCCACTCTGCTTGTTTATGCTGCTAATCAACTGTTCACCATCACATTCAGCAGACGCAAAGTATCTCCCAGCGACAGCAGGGTAAAAGCATATACTATATATATTTTTTTTAATAACAAACAAGGTTTATCACATTCTCTTTGGAGAACTTGTATTCTGTCCCACTTGGGGAAGCATTTTTAATTTTTCTTTCTACAAAACCAGAAAAACAGATAAAAAGTACTTTGGTGGTATTGTTTTGTTTGTTTGTTTGTTTGTTTGGGGGTTTTTTAGTTGTTTTATTCACGTGTTCCCAAATGCTGCGTTCTTCCACGCTTCCCAGGATCTAAGACAGGACTGTGCAATTAGGCAATTTAAAAGCTTGTCAAAGCTGCAGACAATACAAGGCCAGACAATACAACATAGACATAACACATTAGAGTGAGTGTTACAGTTGTAAAATAAGAGGAGATGTGCATAACAGGGAAAGGAGTGAATTGAGGGCGCGGGGGGAAATTCCTTCAGCAGTCTCAGTGGTTCTTAAACAATTGTATCTAGCTGCATGCTCCAAGTGGTTTTGAATTTGTCTCATTGCTCTCTAGGGTGGAAAGCTGCTCGTTCTGTGCTGCTCCTTCAGAACAGCCAAACACCCTTTTGTCTGTTCTGAGCTCAAGCTTATTTCTCTGTTTTCTGTAAAATCATACACTTGAATGCAGGCATGATCCTTGCAGCTGTAAAAACCCCAAAGTCTTTGTGACTGTGGAAACCCATTTTGTCAAATAAACATAGTGAATGTGATTTTTCAGCAGAAGTTTGTCTACTAAAGGCCACTTTTTGGTTTTTTTTATGGTCTAGGAGTGAACTTGTAGAGTAGGGTTAATGGTTGGACACGATGATCCCAAGGGTCTTTTCCAACCTAAATTATTCTGTGATTCTGTGATTTAATTCTCTGTTCCTTCAGCTGCCTGACTGCTGGACAGTCCCAGGCAGTACTTACCAGTGCCCTATTTTCTGTATTACGACACTCTGAGGCATTAGAGAAAAAGACCTTTGCCAGCTTGAACTCCACAGTGTTTCTGATAAAGTCGGTATTTATATTTTGGTATGAAGCTGTCTGCAGGCCATAAAAATGTCTCTTATTACATCCTGCACTCTGTCACTGGGACCCTTTCAAGGAGGGACTTAATTTCATAAAGACCTTCAGACTGGTGCAGTTGTTCATTAGCAAAATGTTTTAAGGCATTCTGGGACCTGTGACAGTCTAGGATTGTCTGATCTAGTTTCTCAATTCTAATTATCACCACAGTATAAAGGCAGCAATGCAGAACACTGTTTATTTAGCATTGGGAAAGGGGAAACACATTTGCCACTTTACCTATAATAATTTTACTTTCTTCAAATGATAGGCAGGTTGTTAACCAGAATGAAATGGGAGACCACAACAAGTGCTATTAATTTCTGTTTTGTAACTTCGGAGGATATATGCAGAGAGGCAACAGAAAATATAGAGATATTTATGTAGAATACTAATTTTTGTACTTAATCTTTCTGCAGCAGCTCAGGGACAGATGGCACTCCCTGTTCACCTCACTGGGAGAAATAAGGGTTTAAATAAGGCTTCTCTAGCTAGTTAAAATTTCTTGGCAGTTTATTACCTTGGTCCTTAATTGCCTTCATTTCCCTATGGAGATTCCTTTGAGAGAGATTCTCCATTACATGGCTGCTGAGAGATTTCCAACAATTCACATTTTTCCCAATTAATTTCAGACTCAAATATTGACTTATTTTGGGAATGAAGTGATAATAGAACTGAATTTCTGCTGTCAAGAGTTGGATATATGTACCATGGGGTATTAATCAGTATATATTATTAATTTATGCCCCATTGGATGACTCTGTAATGTCTGCTGTCTAGATGAACTCTCAAAGTTTTTGCTTCAGAGGCAAATTGAAAGGAATAATGTGATGATGGCTTAATGCCTCTGAACATAATGAAAGTATCAGAGACTCTTTAGCTCATGATGTAAGAAGCTGGTGAGAAGACAAGATCTGAATGCTGAAATTAAACACAGGCTGAAACCCAAAAGTTTGTAGATGGTGGAAGATAAACCTTCTTTTCTCTGTGTAAGCCTAAGATATCACATTATGATCCCTGGATTGCATACAGTGGTACAAATAAGTTGTCAATGACTGACAAGTTTTTAACAAATCCAGCTTGATTTGGATGCAAAACAGAACTCAAAAGCACGTTCAGATTCATTGCTAGAACTTCTTCTGTCTGTATCAGTTTCTATCTAGTCATCTGCCAGCACTGTTGAAAAGAGATACCAGTTTAAAGTTAAAACAGAACAGGGCATCCCTGCTTTAGTCAGGGAGCACAACAATATTAGGACTTTCCTCAGTGTCACTCTCCAAAAATAACTCTTTAGTTGTCCAGGTAACTTTAACAAAAAAAAAAAAGTTGAAGGAGTGGTGAGTGGATCCCTGTGACAATGTCCTCCAAGCTTGCCCTGCTTTCAAGTTCTTACCGTGCTGCCCTCTCATGCGGGGATGAAATCTTCTGTGCTGCACTACTGTAGCTCCTGGCCATTTTTCAATAAGCAGCCCCAGCACAGTGGTGTGCCTGTACCCAGTGGGTCCTTCTGTTCTGAAAGTTGTAAAGATTCTTTCATTTCATCAGAAATCTTTGGACAATGTTAATAATTCACCGTTTTTTATTACAGAGGGCTATTATTATACCCAAAAGGGCTGTTTAATCATGCCTTTCAACCTTAATCAGCTTAGAAAAATGACTGCTTTTTCAACTAATTCCCAGATATAATGCATGTCCATAAAGGAGGAATTCAGCCTGGACATGAATGTGCTTTCTGGAAATCATATTGCTATTAGCCAGAGCTTGCTGTGTATCTGGAAATAGAGTCTGCAATGACATTTAGGTCACAGCGTTTGTATTGTTTTTTCTCAAGCTCTCTTAAAATTTTTGCATAATGGTAATAAACCTTTTCGGTACCACATAGCTGGTAGTCCCTTACAGGTTGAACTGGGGGTTGCTTCTTTAGTTTTCGCTAGAAAATTTATTTTCCTCCACCACATTTTTGGAATCTTATGTCTAATGGAAGTTTATAATGCCCAGAGTGTCTCTTCCTTGGATGTGCTTCCATTCAGAGTCTTACAGATGCTCAGTCAGAGAAAAGAGTTGTTTCAGTGAAGGAGGCAGCTTGAAAATTAACCACCTTTTCCAAGGCAGAAAGAAATCTGCACAAGTAGAGAACCCAGATAATGGCAAAAGGATCAATATTCTTCATCTATGGGATATATGAACTTCTAGGTATTACTTATCTGTACATCTTTGAAATTTAATTCCAGCATGATCATTATTTTGTCTGATTTAGAAGTTTGGAGGCTACATGAGCCCGTAAAAGGAATCTACCAAAGCCACCACAACAGCCATGTGTGTAAATAATATATATATAAAAATACATACATAAAAAAAACTTGGGGGTTGATTTGATTGTTTGTTTTTTCTTAAATTTTTAAAAGGAAAAGAAGCTGGAAAAGCATATACATAATATACATATAGATCAGCAGGGACCTGTTAGATGCATTTTCACCTTGATGTCAGGGCCCTGAGGGCACCACCAAGCTCTGCAACCTCTTCTCACACCTGAGGTTTTGGCTTATGTGAGACAGGCAGGTGATGTTGGGTCAGGCTGCTGGGAAAGCAGTTAGCTAGGGAGAAATAGCTGTGAGAAGCCTGGCTGGGGGCTTCCCCTCTAGTTTGGGAGGCAGATTTATCTCGAGCCTCAGGCTTGGTCCTTGTTTGAGCCATACCACAGGAATGGCCTGTCTGGCCATACACTGCACTGATCCTGACTTTATCTTCATGACTTGACTTCCTGGCTTGGTGCCACAGAGCTGCCCTGTCCTTGTGGGTGTATCTGGAAATCATGGGACTCTTGGCTGACCCTGATTAACATCAGCAGACCCTCTCAGATGCCCTTGCACTGGTACCATGGCTCTGAGCCCTTGTTGGTGAGGACACTGCCCTGGCCTGTCTCATTGGTTGCCCTCAGTTCCTCGTAGCCTGACCCTGCAGCTCCTTGATGTTTGGCAATATCTCTTCATTCATCTGCTAAATATCAAATTACACTGAAAAAGCAGCACTTAGCATCTCCAACAAGCTAACTGACATGTATCTGAGATGGAGGGAGTGGCAGAATATGGTGAGAAGATGTGACATCCTGGTCAGAAGTTTTTCTAACACCTTCTCCAATCATTTGATACTTATCTCATGGCAGGATAGCGAGTACTTTTTAGGGACGTGAAAAATGAAAACCTAGAAAATTTGGTGCTATTTAACTGATGTCAGAATACTCCTAATAATTATTGCTTCCTCTTACTATGTTTGCCAAATGCAGTACGTAAGTATTTGTAACAGAGACTTAAGCTTGAACCGAGGCGTTTAACACTGTGGGAGCTGTATATCCTCACAAAGAGACTTTACATGCTGCCCTCGTTTTGGCTGGGATAGAGCTAATTTTCTTTTCTTCTTAGTAGCTCACTTGTTAGTATCTAGAATAGCGCTGTGTTTTGGATTCAGTATGAGACGAATGCTGATAATACACTGGTATTTTTAGTTGTTGCTACGGTATCGAGGACTTTCCAACTTTCCATGCTCTGACAGCAAGCAGGTGCTGTCAAGGTCTAAGAGTTTTTGAGGAGCTCTGACTAGAAAATAGGGGCAGGGAAACTCAGATCCTGGGTGAGCCAGAGTGGGAAAACAGGGGAAGGGAGTGGGCCTGCGGAAGAGAGGGGATGGGTAGTGTAGTGGGTCTGGCTGAGCTGCTTTTCCCCATCCAGCCCTCACGCTGCAGCACTGGGAGCTGGAGGGTGTTGATAACACGCCCGTGTTATGGCTGCCAGTGCTCACACGGCACCAGAGGATGGGGGGCAAGATGGGAGAGGGGATACAGCCAACCTGAGCTGACCAGTGGGCTATTCCATACCATATGACATCAGCTCAACTATAAAGAGAGAGGGCAGGAGGAGGATGGGGGGGCATTCTGCTTTGTCCTCCAAGCAGCTGCTACGTGTCCCTGGAGCCCTGCTTCCTGGACTCGGCCCGACATCGCCTGTGGACGGGAAGTAGAGAATAACATCTTATCTATCAGAACCCACGGCTCTTTGCGTCTTATTCTCTCCCTGCATACCATGCTGACGGGGGTTGGGGGAGTGATAGAAGGGCTTGGTGGGCACCTGGTGCCAAGCCAGGGTCAACCCACCACAGGTGGGAACAAAGCGGGGCCATTTGAGGCTAAGAAAATGAAAGGTAATGAAAGACAGGCAAAGAAAAGCTCTAGATGAGTAGAAATCACGGTACTCCATAGCTCAGCAACCTGTATTCTCTTTATTTCCTTTCATCCCCCTCATCAGTGCATCATTCAGGTTATTCACATATCACATGGTGCCATTTTGCAAGAGCATCTTTCTTCACGCTCCCAACACACGGAGTCACGAGCCTCTACGGACTGAGAAATCAGACATGATGGCACAGAGGGGGTTTCTTCAGGCACTCCATTTCAAAAGCAAAGTTAGTTCTTTCCTGCAGGGAAACCATTTCTTTGGTGTACTTCAGTGCTGAGATAACATTGTACTATCTGCAAACAAATTATCTGTATTGATCTGGACAGTTAGGTGTGCCTGCCAACATGTCATTAACTCCCTGCTACAGCTAGAGGAACCAAAGACACCCTGTGTAACTGATAACACAATTTAAATGCATCCTTCATACCAGTATTTCATTCCCCTAAGAACCCTGTGGTATTCGATACTCCTTTACTCTTTTTTCTGGATCATTTCATATTCAGCCATGTAGTAAACTTGCTATACCTATTCCAGGAGAATACCTATTCCACTTTGAGCACAAAAGGTTATTAGATTTGTTAGTTGCAACCACTGATTAAGTTTTTATATATAAGTAGGGTAGCCAGTTGTAACAGCTAGAAGGACTTTGTTGGGAAACAAAACAAAAAAAAAAAACCACAAAGAAAAAGTAGTACTGTCATGGTTTAGGGTCAGGGCAGACCCTTAGACCTAGAACAGATGCTCTCTGTTAACCCCCCTCCCTCCCCAGAGGGGAAGAGAAAGGGAATAAGGGAGAGAGACTCAGTGATTAGAAAAGGAAACCAGAACAGTCAATGTATACAAAAAACCTATACACTAGAATATATCAATATACACAAAACCAGTATCGAACCCATCCCCCCGATGGCAATTTTGTCACCGTCACCACTGATGCTGTGGAGCAGGCACTGGGAGAGTCCCAGACTGGGCCCAACACCAGAGGGGAGCTGTGTTCAGGAGCTGGATTCTGGTACCGGGTTCAGGACACACAGATCAGGATCGAAGGCAGAACAGAGTTCCCCTTGGATGCTCCAAGGAAGGAACCAGAAGAGAACCTGAGCCAAGCTCATCCAAGCCAGCTAGGTAGGCCAAGAGGGGTGAGACCCTCCTGACCCCTCAGCTTTATACCAAACATGATGTGTATGGGCTGGAATCCCTTGCTGGTCAGTTCAGGGTCCCCTGTCCTGGCTGCTCCTCCCTGCAGCTGCAGCCTTTCACTTTCTGCCCCCCAACGTGGTACACAAGCCCCAGCAGTGGCCTTGCTCTGCACACCAACCCTTGGCACTGACTGAACACGGGGGTTATCACTGCCAGGAGCAGCCACTGCCTGTGCAAACACGCTGCTAACTTCAGACAGCGCAGTCACTGAGAAGGGACTGAGATGAAAAGTCAAGTCACTGAACAGAATTAGTTCTGTTCTCACTCAAACCAGGACAACTACAAATATTATAACTTGTTTCTGCAAACAATGCACTTTGTAACCAACTTTGAATTAAATAGGGGCTTGAAAATCTCATGAAGAAACATGACCCACATAGTGTATTTCCTTGAAAATCTGATCTCTCTTCTTGCCTTTTACCTAAATCTTTAGAAATCATAGTCTCAATACTGTCTTAACACACTGTGTTCCCTAACTTAGTTTCTTTTTTTATCACAGGCTAATTGCATTCTCTTTTTTTAAGGGGAATTTGAAGAATGTTCCAATCAATTCCTGAGGTTTAGCATTCTATGTTGGTTTAGAAAACAGTAACCTATCATCATTAATTTTATTTTTATCTACAGGGTGAAAGCTTCTTCAAGGAGTGGGGAGGGGCATAGTTTCAGAGGCTGCTTTTCTCTCCGAGGAACTCTTACAATTGCAGAATGACCTCATTTTCAAGTTCTCCGATATGTTGTATTTAACTTACCTCTGAATGTTTCTTTTCAGCTGGCAACAAAGCTCTTTCACTTGATTCATCAGCATTCTCCCCTCGATGTTACTCTTCCATAGCACTGGTGTTTGCAAGGTCTTTTGTGTTTTAGCTCCTTCTTCTAGCTGGACAATCGTGTTCCCTTGTGCCTGGAAAGAGAGAAAAAGGAGGCATTGCTCCCCCAAGTCTTTCAGTCACTTGCGAGCTTGCACAAATAGTTACCTACTCACCCCTCAGAGGTTTTGAAGGAGGGAAGGATTCCTGGTGCCGAGTCCAAAAGGATATGGTACAGAAAACACTGCAAAATCAAAAAAAGCAAAGGGAAGTCTTAAAACAACTCTCAGTTTAGCAGTGGAATTCCTTGCCTCAGGAAATTGCAGTGTCAACAATTTACACAGCTTAAAGAAGACATTTAACAGGTTAATACAAGAGAAGTACAGTTGCAGAGGATGCCCCTCAGCCACAGACTGTTAGAAAATGGAAGAAAATTGCAGAAAAATGTCACACCATGTTTGTCACACTGCTTGTGCTCCCCTCTTGTCGGAGATGAGGTCCTGGCAGAGATTGGGTCTGACCCAGGACAGGTGGTCTTAAATTCCTGAGCAAGTAACCATCTTAAGAAGAGTGGGAGGGTGGGGCGTTTATTTTTTGCTTGAGTTCTTTTCTGGAATGGAAAGTCAGAGGACAAAATGGGATATAAAAAATGAGGGACAGAAGTTCTTCTGTGAGGTGTTGGGTTTTTTTTTATCAAAACTTCAAATACCAAATGTGCTTGGTTTCTTTAAACACAGAATGTTTTCCCATTTCATCTTGCCTTTTTTCCCCTCTCTAATATAAACTAACTGAGAGAGTCCTGGATTCCTTTAAACTAACTTCAAGTACCTAGCTAAAGAATCTATATTTGGATCAAGGTCACTGTAGGGTCCTGACTGCAGTCAATGAAGAATGCTAGGCACCTGCAGTGGGTGATTCATGTCATAGGTGGGCTACAACTCCCTCAGGAAGCATGAATTAACTATGTAGGAAGTCTAGCATGACCTTATTTCTAATTTAAGCACATCAGCTAAGTGTCTAACTTGTCAAGGCCTCAAGTTAGGTAGGAACAGAACTTACTGTCCTTGTACCTTGTATCCTTTTAGAGATTTAGTATGTGCATCTGTCCTGAAAAGTCATCAGCTCTATCAAACGGCTGTTGTGACATGACTATAAAATTAAAATCCACAATAAACAAAAATAAAGGACAGATGCTTGGGATCCTCCATTTCCAGATAGTTCTCATATACAAAGAACATTATCAGGATAAACCAGATCAAATTTAATAGGGAGAATACAGCACACACAGTACCACTTAAAATCAACACTTTTGTACAGCTAACAACACAGGTCCTGCTATATATGGCCAATTATTCTTCATTTTCTATGTACAGGAAGAAGGACCCATAAGGATTTTGTTTGCCATACTATTGTTATATCTGTTTCTATTAAAATTCTTTTCTGATTTAGTAATTGAGCTCGTTTTGTACACAATAAAATGTTGCCATGATAACCTAATTTTGCATTTTCGTAGGAAAGAAAAAGCAGATGCATAAATGAGGTTTCCTGTAAGCAATCCAATGGAATGTGATTCTTAAAATGAGCACTTAACAATTCTTACTTATAATACACAGAGAGTAACGATGCAGTTACCGTAGCTTTCCTTTTGGAAGCATGCAAGAATTTACAATATTGCTTCTCCCACAAGCAGCAGAACTCTAGAAACTGTTATTATGAATTTCACTTTTCTTGTCAAGAATATCATTAGATGAGCAAGAGCTGTTTTGAGTTCTCAGTTCTGGCAATATCCACACAAAGAGTATGAGAGTTAAATGATGTTTCTCAAGATTTTACCAATTCAGTTTTCATTATATGAAGGGATGATTCATATATACTTTGTGCAGTGCTTTCATAGGTGGTTTAGCTAAAAGGGGTTTTTCTCAGTTTTCATGTTTCTTTTGTCTGGAATATTTGAGTATTCTCATTTTGTAGATGAAAAGGCTCCTGGTCAAGTATCCTCAGATTTATACACCGAGGCTCATCTCTGTTTCATCTTTGATATTGGCCATTTCTTTTGAGATTGTCACAAAGCACCAACTGACGCAGGTGTTCATATAAAAAATAGTGGTCATGCTACAACAATTATCTGGGAAGACTATGTTAGGGTCCACTCCTGTACCTCCAAAATTTTTTTTTTTTTTAATGTGGTGACTTTTCATCCCATAAGTAACCTGTCATGAAATGACAGCCTCAGTTTAATAGTGGATTCCAGAACAAGACCAGTGGGTCTCAACCTTGACTGTTTGTTGCCTAAGTTGATATCTGTCAGTGCAGTAATATAAGGGGATACCTGTCTCTGTGGTACAAGCAATGAGGTTTCCTTAGCCTGGTAACTTCCCTTGGACACTTTAACAGTTCATTTGGAGACAGCTGAGTCTACACAGTGTTGTGGGTTACAGCTCCAACCCGTCGACAGAAAAATCCTCTCCTAGAAAGCCATAAAAACCAGGAGCAGTTCTGACTGCCCCAGAGGTGTTTGTGGACTTTCCTTCCCAGCAGTCAGTTCTCAGTCATGTACTGACCGTAAAGCTGGGACAGAAAGATTGAACAGTCTTTTTATCCATTAAATCACAAAGGGAGCTTAGGGAGCAAGAAATGTTTAGCCAACTATGAGTATGGTCAGGACGGATGATACCCTGAATAATAATCAGAAGTGACTGGAATCATGGTGTTCTGTCTCACAGTGAAGACAGCAGTTCTGTAATTTTCCAGCTTTTCTACTCTGTCTCAGCAACTTCGCATTCTCCGAAGGTCTTCTAGTCCAGCACAGACTCAGCTTTATGTAGCTTTAGTTGGAAGTCCTGGTGACAGCTCAGCCATGGCCCAGGAGTAATGCCAGCTGCTCTTATCATGCCTTGGGATTGTATGTGAACACCAAGAGAAACACACCTTCTTGTACAGCTCCGGGAAGAAAGACACATCATCAAAGAGTAATTGCAAATCACAAAAACAGAGCTGCAAAAGACCTCAGGGCATCATTTAGTTTATTACTTTGCCCAAGGAAGAATCAACTGTGCCTACCTTATTCAAAACAAGTGGTGGTACAGCCTGCTGGAAAACACTTCCAAGTGCTGGTTTTGAGCATACAGCCTGCTCTTCTAGATACCAGAAACTTTCTTTGTAATCTCTCACCATTGCGAATACACACTGAACCCCAGTGATTAATGCAGTGTGGTGAATTGAGCATGGGGGAGCTGCTGGCTCTTTCAGCATTTTCTTTAAAACACTTCTATAATGGCAGACAAATGTTCATTCAGATCAGTGAGACAAAAATGGCAGTTTTATTGTTAATAACTTTTGTGTTTCAGGATGATCAAAATCAAGGGGTTTAATAGAAGCTGAACAGAATGTTGAAAACTCTTTCAGACCCTGGCTATTCTGAAGCTCCTATCTCACTTTCTTTTCTCCCTTAGACACCTTAGTGCTCTGTTACAGTAACATACAGACACTTCCCACGGGAAGTTTGCTTAAGATGCTACTACCCTGTTAATACTCAATAAGTAAGAAACTTCTCATAAAGCATTTAAAAAAAAATGGAAGCAAAGATGATCTGTGGTGTTAAATATTAATTAAATGGACTAGTCTCCTGCTTCTTCCTGGGAAAAGGCTCTTGCTCTACTGAAATATATCTCTTGTTGCAGGTTTTGTTTTGCTAGGGAGGTACAGCTTTTGCATAAGTAAGCTGTTGCATAAAGTGTGAGATGCTACCTAACAGAATAGAAAAGAAACTGCACAGAACAGAAACTGCTTTCTTGAAACAGTTTTTCAACACACTGTCTGTGTGTGACACTCTCTATGTGATATGGCTCAGCTTATTACCATTAATTAATGATAATAAGTAAAGAGAATAAAAGACAGTTTGCTTAAGAAAGAGCTAAACATGTTCTAGTTTAAATTTATTTATACACAATCTGTTCTGCCAGGAACAATTTCAGATTTATGGTGGGTTGGATTTTTCAGGCTGGGGGGGGAAGGTTCCTTGGATTCAGAATCCAAAGACCATTATCTTACCAGATTATTTCTTGTTAATTAAAATGAAAGGTGGGAATTTAGCTAAATCTTCTTTCCTTCATTTTTTTCCTCATGAACTTCTTCTTCCTTTTCTCCTAAGTAGCTGGATTACTTTTAGCAAGTAAATATTCTTAAAGACAACTATATCCATTTCATTTATACGCCAGTTAGAAGAACTTTCCTCTCATATTTCCATGTAATTTCTCTTTTCTTTTTGCATCATTTTTTTCTCCTTTTGTGTCCTTCCTGAAAATTCTATTGCAAATCAACAGCTGAACTCTCCCTTGTCCTGTAGAAAAGCACCACAGAGGGCCTTAAAAGGGTTGATTAAGTTTCTGATCTCTTCTACAGATTTCATGCAGAACTTGAGAGAAATCATTCTCAGCCCTAAAGTCTAAATTGTCTCAGCCCTAAACTTCTAAAAAGCAGATTTTGACATTTTCTTCTTCTTCTCTGAGCTTTTTTTAAGCATTTATATTATAAAAGATTGTAAATGGGCAGATGAACTTTGTTTGCCCAGAGTCTAACCCAGGGGGAGACCAGTATCAGTGGGGATGTTTAGCTGTACTGTAATAGAAATTATGGAGAAGTTAGTGACTATTCATCAATCAGTTACATAATTCTGGGTTAGATATATACTCAGTGATTTACAAATAGAAGAAAGTGAGACATATTCCTAACCAAAGAATGATCTTAGAAAATTATGACATACAGGACCTAGAGTGGAGTGACTCAGACTCATAAATATCACTAATGATGTATTTACCAAAAATGCATTTGTTCAGCAGTCACAATTCTTCACCAATTTGGCTGATACTTTTAAAGTGGGGGGGGACACGACAAAAACAAATGAAATATAAATATGTTGCAATTTATTGTTGTCAAACAAGATTTTTCAATTTCGGCCATCAAAATTATCTTACGGTTGCCAACATTTAGTTTTAAAAGAAGGATTAAAGAATGAAAGATAGCACTTCTGTTCTGGTCATCCAAAATATTCAGTAATTCAGAATTATTTCTTTTACAATCTGTGCTACTGAAAAAAAAAACCCAACACAAATGTTGCATTTAGCCCAGTAAAAATGTTAGGTAGCAGACACTCAGCTGGTCTGGCTTCAAACAGGCAGTTAGCAGTGAAGTTGGCATATGTTGTTGGTTGGACTATTTAGCTGGCTGGATGTCCTTGAATTTTTTAATAAGCCGAACTATTCAGAAACTGCCTTTACAGATTTCCAGAGCTTTATTGCCGTGAATATTAGAGCAAATGTCAAGAACGGACTCAACTTTTTCAAATAAACAACAGAGTCCCTCAAAATGTGTGAGGAGCTGTGCTATTGCCCACGTTTACAATTCAGTAGGAGTTCTGCAACATTTTTTTTTTTAATATCAAGGATGAATGGGATTCTCATGTAATATAGCGTCATGTTGCTTATAAAAGACACTGTGGTAATAACATGATACTGCAGTTTATTTTCGTATTCTTGTGTTATTTAGTATTTCTCTGAGTCTCTAATTGTGTTTGACAATGCCTAGTGTATCAAGTAATAGTGCCATTCAGTTGGAATTGAAAGGCTTGGTTCACCTGGACCAAATAACAAGCTTCTTTTGTTGCCAGACATAGCCCCAGCAGCAGCAATTATAGAAATGTATGTAGGAGAAGACAGCATGGCCAGAGAGATGATTCTCCCAATACATCTTTTGTGGTGTCTTATTTTCTGGGCTTCACTGGCTGTGTCTTTAAGTAATGTCTTCCTCTGTGATCTGACAATGATACACCAAAGATACTCTCTCAGCAGAAGTCATCCAGTTTCTGCCAGAGGCTGAGGTACTGTGCATGTCCATCTTACAGAAATGAAAGCGAGTGAAGTAAATGATATTATTTTGTCTCTTTGGTCTCAACAAAACCAGCATCTCTCTCTTCTCTCTTTATTGACTGCCACTGAGGTTTATGTTTTCCTACTGATACACAGAGCATTTGTTTCTCCAGACTTTAGTAAGCTGGCATTTTGGCAAAGTGAGGGGTCTTTTTTTTTTCTTAGAAAGAAAGGAATTGGACACCTTAGCAGCTTTTTGTCATAGATAGTAAAGGTGAGCTACAAATCTGAATTTATCATGAACAAGTGTACATTCTTAAGAGGAAGAGAGGCCCAACACCAGCCATGGCTGCTTCTTGAATTCACATCTCAGTTTTAGTTGTGATGCCAACTTAAGCTACTACAAGAGCAAAAAGAATAAGATCAGTGACGAGATTTGGCTGTAGATGAAGTGCATGGTCTACGTTCTTCCTTGAGATAAACCACCAGATTCACTGAACTATGAGTATGACTTTTCAAAAATAATGATTTTGTATAACCTGTAGGTCTCCCTGATGATTCTACATTAGTATCTTTCCAAACTCAAATAGTAATTCAACTGGTAATGCTCTGAAACAGCTTTATATGTGTATCTACTATAAAAAAGTAAAGAAATAAACCTTAAAAATATATTTCATAATAAACGATGTAGGCTTCCTTCTTCTGTCTGGTGTTGTTGAAAATGTAGTCAGGAGATTTACCTTGTCTCCTTGTCAGGAGACAACATTTAGGGGAGGCAGAGAGCAGAAAAATACCATTAATGACACAGTTTCATATAGCAATCTCAAAATTTAAACATCTATCATGATTTAGACTGCAAAATAGCACTAAAAATACCGATTTCAGTTTATGAATGCAGTGAGCTACTAGGAGAATGGGGTAGTCTGCTGCTAAATTAACACTTGTCAGGAAATTGAAGACACTTGGAATTTTGTTTGGCTTTGTGATCCATGCACTGTCATGCCATATTCCCTAAATGCAGCCAGAGTGAATTATAAGTTGCAGTGTGACATGTGCTACATGCATTGACTTTAAGAGGCACATTCTGCTCTGTAGCTCTTATTTTGTGCATCACTGTGAACAATTGCAAAGAACAAGCAACATAACTTATTATTCAGTTTTCTGCTGTTTTACACTGAGGTGCAATGCTATTTGGCAGCCTATCATGCAGTATAAAACGTTGTGCACTTTTGAGTATTGCCTGTAGAATCTAAACTTGGTGCTCAGGCTGTGAATGGGGGAAACCCCCTTTCTTTCACTGCATAGGATCCATGCAAAGCATTGGTGATCCAGTATCTTAGGACCAGAATTCTTATCTTCCTCCATTTCAACTGAGACCCATGAGAAAAGCTGGGGCCCAGACTTTCTGAAAATCAGACTCTTCAAGCCCTGTTCAAACTCATGGATTTCAGTGGATGGAGCACAGTCCTTTGGATTTCAAATTAGAAAGTCCTTTCTTAAGGCACTGGCTGAGAGCAAGGGATCTATGTTGTGTTAAATCACTTGGACACATGGATTTAGACACGTTAAAACAAAGAAAAAAATTGACTCCTTCCCTCTTCGGTGATTATTTACAGCTCATCAAGCTTAAAGTACCTAAGTTGATAACATTTAAGGAAAGAAAAAAAAAAAAGGTAGAACATTTTTTCTTGTCAAAGAAATAGAGGGAAAATACAGAGATGGAGAGAAATCAAGGGGCCTTCTATCTTATTTATGTTGCTATATGTCATGAGTAACTTCACTGAAACAGAAGTCTAATAAGTATATACAGGCTTCCAAAAGAAGTAATATCTACTGAGCAACAAATATTAGTTGTTTTGAAATGCTGGTCGCAGAGCTGCACAGAAAGCTAAAACTGTTATGTCTTATTTCTGTAACATCATGTTTCATTATTATCAGGAGACCTTTTCTGTTTTAGTTTTTCCACCTGCACAGCCACACAGACTTGTGCAATTTCAGCTCAATGGAGTGAAAATTCAATGGCCGTTGTTCCTCCTCAGAAAAGGTTAACGGTGTCCACACTAATGGGAAAATGCTTCACATTCTCCCTGGAAGAAGCCTGGGAAGTGTTTGTCCCATGGGGGGCTGACTTACCCCTTTTGCCCTTATCAATGGCCTGTGTGAATTTGTTCTGCTGCATGTTAGGGAAGTGGGGTTTTTTTAATTCCTCTTGTACTGTTTCCATGAGCATACTGGAGAAAATATATTGCATTCTGGGGTTCAGGGATTTGGATGTCATCACCATGGTGTTTATAGTCATGTGTTGTCATGTTTTGTATTTTTCCTTCAGGCACTCTTTCTTGTTCTTTTTTTTTTTTTGGAGTATAATGGACCACAGCAAGCAGGCTCCTCATCTTGAGTTAGGTGAGCTGGGAGAGGGGGAAGCAGCTGGAAAAATAGGAGGAGATGCAATTTCATTATAGGATCTTTTTCTTGAATTCATTTAATCATATAAATTGCATGAGTGTCAGAAAAGGTGGTACTGAGTGTCTAGTCAAGGAGAGCTTTCTCTGCACATTGAAGTTCTCACACAAGGCTCAGATATTTCTTGATTGAACACTTTTCTGAGAAAGTACATTAAATGTGCTGCTCCTCCCTTCCTCCTCACTGAAGAGACAGATCTAGTTAATAGCTGACTGCTAGAAGACAGAATAACCCCTCATAGTAACTGAAAACATTAGGAAGATAAAGATGCTTATATACCTAAAATCCAGAGGAAGTGACTATCTTTAATAAATATTTCTTCCAGTATTGGCAATTCAAATGTTATGTTGGTGTGTGAGTGTTAGAGAGACACCTCAAATGAAAATGACTGGAAAGTAACTATTTTTATTGCAAACAGAAAGGCATGTACAAGGTAATCAAACGGCATACACAACGAAAGGCAGATTGGATTTCTGAAACTATTCCTGTTTTTAGTGACTCCCATGTGGCATTTGCAACACAAGCAACCTTGTTTATTTTATAAATAGGAAGGCAAATCCTTACATCCTCCCCATTCCCTTCATGACATTTTAACACCATAGGTGATGGCAAGTTGATTTAATACCTGCTTTCTCAGCCTGCCTGCAAAGGAATGTTATCTCCCTTCAGCTGCATCCAGTGCAGAGGGTGAGCTAGAGGAGGGAGATGGGTTGGTCACAGACAGTATAATTTACTGGTTTGAGCTGGGCAAGGGGCAAAATCGCACACAGCCAGCTGCGTATGAAAGGGCATCATCTGTGGGCTGCTCTGGGCTGTCAAGGGGGAGCTGAAATATGGTGTAGGTGAAGAAAACAGAGATCAAGTCCACCTGGCATGTTAAGGCATAATTATTTTCCTTTACAAAATGTAATACACTGTCACATTTTTATCATAACACCCAATTACATGTGAGATAGGTTAGAAATATTGCCATAAAGCAGGACTTTATAGCTCAGTAGTGATATATATGCAAATTGATCACCCTGGACAGATTCCTCAGCGTTTCTGTTTTCTAACTATTTTTGACTTTGTAACATCAAGGAACTTGGCAGTGACTCATGTAATCTGAGTTCACCCCCTGCCTGTCCCATCATTTCCCTCGATGATCCTGAACAAGTTACTTCATTAATTTTAATTGGATGCTGTCATGAGAAAAGGCTTGTGGGGCTGGGCTGCAAGTCTGCCGTCATTCAATCCTTGTTCAGGCAAATTCCTGTTAATTCTAGTGGGAATTTTCTCTGTGTCAAGACTGCAGGGTTTGCCACAACTGCCTGTGCTTAAAAGGCTGCAGCAGTTGGATATAGTTTCTGGTCTTGTGAAGGTTTATTAGAATCTGCTATTAATAATTCTTGTTTGTCACTTGAACAAATTCAAAAAGGCCCTTCCTCAGCCTTTACTGGCTGATTCCAATCACAGCAGGCACTGTCAAGTAAGTTTGTGTTTCTGTTAGCAGCTCTGCCTAGGCCATTCAAATTCTGGGCGAGTCTTGGCCATGAAGGAAGAAGTACAAAGTAATGTGTGATTTTTTAATTTTTTTTTTCCCCTACCATTGTGCAGCAAAAATAAGCAGATAGATAGAGTTTCCCAGAAAATCTTACGTCCTTGTTCCCATCTCTAACTGGGCTGTGGACAGCCCAAGAAAGCTAGGCTGGCTTCAGTTGTAGGGTAAATCCAGACAAATCTGATTCTTCAGCAGAGAAGAACAGAGACAGTTTAAATAATTCTTACAATATTCTTAAGTATATTGCAAATAAATGGAATGTAGAAATACTACCTTAGAATATAAGTGTTCCTGATTTACATAGCTTTGTAGAGCGAATATTACTATTATCATTAAAGCAGTGACAGCTACTGATTAAACAATATCCTTTTAAATGCAGGAGTACTATAAAAATATAAGAGTCATCAAAAGAAAAATATTGGAACTGTGTAAAATAAAGACAATAATTAAATCAAATATTATTATTCTATTCCACCTGGATTCTCTGCAATTCCTCTCACATTCATTTCTGGTCCTCAGGAGTCTGGGACAATCTCTTGACATATGAGAGGGGTGAGGAAGATGTATTTGTGAACATTTACCTTTAAAACTGAGAATTAGCCCTGAAAATACTGTGACTTCTTTTTATCTAGTCATTTATACGTTTTTCTTTGCAAGTGTTTTTGGCCCAAGAAAGTGTCCAGAATTCCAGTGGGTGTGACCAGTCACACTGGTAGCATTCCCTGGCTGCTTGAAAAGGGCTTTAGTATCAGAGTCAACACAGAAACCCTGACATGTAAATGCCACCATGCGTTAGGGTAAGAAGCAGCCATGGTAATTGTCACCATAGTTGGCATTAAAGACCTCCAGCCCTCTAATTCTGCACATACTTTATACGGGAGCCCCGAGATGCTTATAGTGAACTGGTTTCTGTTTCATCCATTGTAGTTCCCTGTGTGTTCTTTTTTTTGAGCTGATTCTCTTCCTTCCTCTTTGATTCTCCCAGTATTTCATCCCTTTTCTTCTGCAACCCCTTCTTACCTGCTTCTCTTTGGACACTCTGAAACACCTTATCTTTCCAACCTCTGTTCTCCACTAACTCCCAAGACCTGACATTTCTCTCTTTTCCTGAGTCTCTACCCTACCACATACTGCCCCAAAGTCCAGATTGCTCTCTCTCTTTATACACAGTGAGCATCTCAGCACAGCTGACGTTACTTGCTGAGTTAGGCAATCTGAATATGACTCAGTATTGAGTGATACACATTCTGATAAAGCATGGCTTATGCTGTGAGAAGGAAAAAGAAATACTTTAGCAAAGATAAAATCTTCCCCAAAAGCAGCATGCAAACCAGCCTTCTATTTTTATTAAAATTATGGAAATACAAGCTTAATATTATGACATAAAATGGCTAGTAATTACTACTTACAGACAGTGATATTGTTTAATGTATTTCATCCTGAAAAAAATTTTCACCAGTAATTCTCACAATACACCATAGCTACACAGACATCATTTAGAAAAACCACAACATCTTACTAGGTTTGTGTTGAACAGAAAAGGACCTTCAGTTTAGAAGTCTCACTTCTACTCCCTTGATGTTCCTACAGGAAAGCAGTATTTATCTAGTTTAGGCAGAAGTGGACGAGTTTCAACCAATGCTTCCAGAAAGAGCAGGAATTTCTAATGTGCTCAGATCACATCTACCTTTTTCTTTCCGGATTTGGCTACCAGCCCATCAGTCAAAACGGTTTCTTCCATGTTTTTGTAGTGTGGTGTCACCACACTATGTGGTGTCACCTCCCCACCCTCCAAAATGCGTTTCCTCCAAATAGCATCCCAAGAATGCATGGGTTTGTGACTGAAATACAAAATAACCTGTTTCTGCTTCTTTCACTAACTAAAAGGTGTCTGGTATAAATAAGCAAGAAGGGAAGTAGCAGTATGAAGCAAGCGAATTTGTATTGAAGTTGCACTTCAAAGTGAAGATAACATTTTCTAATACATCTGTAACCCAGATCCTCAAGGATAGGTAGCTGGTTTACTTTGCTGCTTAAATAATTTTAAGAATACGGGCACAGATGATTTAGAAGGACACCTAAATATCTGTCTTCCAAACTACTTGGGATTGTGTGTCTATTTTTGCAAAGGTTTGTGAAGGAGAAAATACTGAAGAGAGTATAGTACAGTGCATAGCAAAGAAGTGAAAATACTGTATGAGCTCACGAGAATTTCTAGAAAATACCCAGACCCTGGTGAAAGTAGTGGTGCCATTGGGTACACTGGCTCTTCACATGTATTTCTGGGAACAGTGACAGTGAGTTAAGTGTAGAAGGGAGGAGACAGCAGTAGAGTGAGGAAGAAGCGTGCCATCCCAGGGAAGGTGATCATCCCTGTTTTTGTTTCAAGCAGAAGAGTTTTACAGTGAAGTTAAAAAATGTCCTTTTCCAGCCCATCAGTAAGAAATCCTAACCAGGAGGATGGAATACTGTTCTGGGTGTATTCACTTATTAGTACATAGGGGTTTTTGATTATGAGCCATGCCTATTAGTAAATAGTAAAGCACATTCACTGTATGCAAATCCTAGCCCAAGGATGGTAATCTAAAACCTGCGAGCATGGAATATTGTGCGAGAGAAACCTATTTACATGATGGTTGTATAGGTTACTTTGTGTGTCTGCTTTACACCAAGAGAGTCCACGGAGATTTACTATAAAGGAAAACATAAGCACCTCTGCAAAGTATGCTTCGGTCACTAGGTTCAGCTCACATTAAAGACCCTTTCACCCAGTTTTTGCTGTTCATTACCATACAGTAGAAAAATCCCTTGGATGGCTTGCCTCAATGTTACACTGTATATTTCTCCTTCAAATACTCCTTTTTCCTCCCTGTGAATACTAAGTTCAAGGACTATTTCTAGTGAAGTGCTAAGACATAAACAGCATAAATCATTATTATAGTATAAAGAGTAGGGAGATCCAACATCATGGCCTCTTCTGCTGAGCAGTATGTTTTGACACTTTCAATGCTTTTTGCTCTCTCTGTAATACCAAGGATTAATATGATGTGCCTACAAAGAGATTATGTGAATGAATTACACAGGAGATTAAGAGAAAAATCTTGTTTTGTGCTCCCATCAAAATAAACCATTTTCTGACTCAAAGAAAAGCAGCCTTCCTTTTCTCCCTCATTGAACCAGATTCTTAAATGTCCTACAGCTGTAAGAGGACTGAAGGAGACTGGTGAACCTGAAACTAACCTATATTCCCAGCAAAATTTTAAACAATCTATGCTGCAAAGGTCACTTATGACAGCTAAGAAAGATGAACACGAGTCAGTCCCACGTGTCTCGTGTACCACCCTCCAGACACCATAAAGTGGGCATGCAGGGAGGGAGTTAGTGGTAGAAGAGCTCCTGCTGGTTTCTGGTAAGCAAAATGTAACAATACAAATTCCTTCTCATTTGGAGAACCTTAAAATACTTTACAAACAATATGTCCCACATCGCATCTGGGAGACTAGATATTTTTGTGCTTACAATACGGATAGCTAAACAGAAACATGTTCCACTTGTCAGGGGCACCCAGAGAATCAAAGTCCTGGGAAAAAAAAAACCAAAATTCAATTCCTGAGAATTTCATGCCATAACTGCAAGAAAATCCATTCTATTTGCTATCCTCCCTGCTTTAGTTTAATATTTCCCAGTAAAATATAGTCATTGCACATCTGTGTACCTCTTTCCATGTCAAGGATCTCGGACTCCTTTAAAAACTGTGAAAGATACAATTCAGGAATAACAATCCCATGCCATAAGTGTGGCCATATTTGGAATGAAATGTAGCCACTGTTCAACAATCCAACTCTGTTTAATAATCACTGACAGAAACTGAACTGTGACAAAATGAAACTTGTGGAAAAACTATAAGCTGATATGCATTGTACAATGATTTAAACCATAAATTGTGGAGAATATAAAACTTGTCGCAGCATTTGCTCTCTTTTCACACTTCCCATTTGTTTTGCATAACTCTACTTACATTGCAATTGTTCTTCCATCACTTTTTTTTTGGTCTTATTAAGGTTTCCACACTGAAGTCCAAATACTGCATCTAGCTGCATCTCTTTTTTCGTAACTGGAGGGTTTGGCTGGACACTGTGGCCACAAAGACCTACTTGGATTTTGTAGAGCCAAATCCTCTTTCTTTCCACTTCCTCCCCCCATCAACACAAAATTGCACAGTCCCAAGCAACTCTGACTCTTTTGGAACTGGTAACTTCTCTGCCGTGTGCAGAATGATTCAGAAGGATGGGTTGTCTTTGAAAAAAATGCCACTCTTACAGAAAACTGTAGCTATACCTTTGCTTTTAATGTTGGACAGGAATGCTGCTCCAGCTCTCCAACCTCTTCTTTACAAGTCCATTGTAACACAATCTAAAAGTACAGATCTATTAACCTTTTGGGAACAATAGAAATCATACATTTTCTCCTAGGCAATCAGTAGAAAGTGAAAAAGTATCTAAAAGAGAGGAGAGAGATGGTGGGGATGACCTCACTGAGCTATCGGGGTTAATCCACCCATTGTGTAATATTTCTATGACAAGTGTTAATGGATTTTAAATGTCAGGTGTTGTAGCATAACCCACTGTCTACACAAAGAGATAACCAATAATTTTTATTTGCTTACACAAAAATAGTTACCCTTCTGTCTTTCCCTTCTGAACAGCAGCTGGCTGGGGTGCATGTGAGTGGGAGAGAGGTGCTGCAGTCTGGCTCGCTCAGCAATCAAATGGAGGAGAGAGCATCCTGAACTCACAGTAGGCAGTTCTGTGGGAGGAGGAGTGAATGTCCTTCCCTCCTTGATAACAGGATTAGTGCCGATCCCACACACTTGTGCATGTTCTGAGGGATTTATCGGTACGAGCCCTTACCGTGAGCTAGCACGGCAGAGGCAGCTGCACTGTGTAGTGTTGTCACCTGTTCTGCTTCCCTAACTGTGGGCTCAAAAGTGAACATATATATTTGTGTACATTGTCCTGTGTGTGTAGGTAAATCACACAGCTAGATGTCCTTGCGTTATTATAATTAACTGTTGTTTTATCTCTGTTTATTTCTTTTTGGAAACCCCAGCTAATAACAATAACCAAATGTCTATGTTGCAGCTGATCCTTTACAAAGTCAGGACTGCAGCAATGTCTACAGAAATATATGCCCGTGTTCATACTCATACACATTGTAAATGACAGTTTTCTTCTTGCAAAGGAAACATACAGATGTATATATACACATACGCAGCCTGGACAGCAACAGTAAGGCCTGTCCCTGAGCCATTTCCTTGACTTTTAGTTCTGAAAACCATCTTTGGCAATCTTTCAGGACCATGTGGTAGTCGGGGCCATGTCCAAACCACCTGAGTTTGGCTTTCCCTGTTTACAGTCAGCACTTGGATTGTTAATTCAGTACAGGTGTCAACACTTGTCATCTGGAAGGCCCTAATGCCTTGGATACCTTGTTAGCACACAAGTCACTCACAAAAAAAATAGCCATGCAAGTTGCTCCTAGATAATACTGAAAGATGACTAAAACAGTACTTCAGAACACTCTCTTTTCCAAAGACTATGTGGAAACATATCGTAATAGCCCAAGGAAAGCTATTTAAAATACCAAGAAAGGTGAATTAGCCATTTCAAAAATGAATCTGATACTGACATGTGATTTACTTCTGCGCCCATGATGTGTTATTAAGATTTCCTGATGTGGCCCAGGAAAAAAGCTGTGTGTATGTTAACAGTTATATGGAGGGTGAAAGCCTGTGGAATTCCAAAGATGGAACAATACAGCCTTGTTGGCTTTGGCAAAGTACAATCTTTAGTGATGAAAACCTGAAAAATTTGGGGTCGGTCTCACAAAGGCTTACACATATGCTTATCTTTATGCATAACTCATGCGTGCAAATTGTTACAGCATTTGGCCTCTATCAAGGCTGTTTCAGCACAAAGTTCTGTACTGTAAAGCCCAGGGTGTGATCCTGTCCTTACTGAAGTCAGGGGGACTTTCCATGTCAGTGAAGTTATTTATGTGAGCCAGCAGAGCTGGCCTGTAAGTGACTGAAATAATAACTTTGCTACTCAGATATTGTGAACTTTAAAATGATGCTTTCCTCTAACTTCAGAAGGAATAAAGGAATCTTTGTATAGTGGCTCTATGCTATTTTTCATGATTATATTATGTAGTGTGGTATCGTCCCAAGGCCCAAACGAGGTTCCCATTCAAGGCTTCCTTATACCACAATTATGCAAGCAATCACTGCTTGGATTCTAACCAAGAAACCTTGAAGTAGTGTAGGCTTAATCAGGAATGCTGCCCTACTCAGCAAACCTGGTCCTAATACCAGCTCCAGCACTGGGTTAAGCAGGAGTGATCAACTGTCTTGTGTTCTGTTCATTTGTCTTCTGTTCACTGTCACTCTCCATACCAAGATACGTACTTAACGTTTACACTGTGATAGAAGTCATGATTTTAAATAGCTTTTATTATATGAGACAGGAGTTCTAGAGCAGGAAGACTTGCAGATATTTTTTAAAAAGGGAAATGTTTACTAACTACCTAAAATATAAGATTGGTTGTATTTTATTTTTACTGCAAAAGAGCCATACAACATCAAGCAGATGATTATGAGGCTGTTGGGACACAAGCATTTGGTCGCTGCATCTGGCATTAGCATGGGATGGCAGAATCACTGATCAGGATTTAATTTTCATTTCTTGTCCTAATGTGCATTTCCTATTACTGTTTGTTGCATTTCAGCCCTATGGGTTTGGGATCTGACCAAAAGGCAACTGAAAGCTCAAACCAGTAAAAGTCTAGCATTTCTTTCTCCTCTTCAAAAAGAGTCAAACAAAAATAAATACCCTGCCTCCTGCTCTTTCCCCTCACACATATACCCACTCAAAAATATCTGCTCCTCAGAGGAGGAAATAGGCATGAGTAATACAGAATCATTTGTGTCTTATTTTAATGAGACTCTAGCCATAGTTTCTCCTTCATAACAATGAAATGGATGAATGAGGGTGAGAGTGAGTCACTCAAATAGGGAGAATCAGCCTAGACTGGCTGAAGCCTGAGTACCTCACAAGAATGGCTTTGAATCTTTGTGACCATGTGGGAAGAGCTTCCTTGATTCCATCTGCTTAAAAAGATATTAAAAAAAAAAACCCCCAAAAAAGGGTCAAGAACAGTGTGCTGCCCTTGTCCTTTCAGGGTGAAATGGAGAAACTGGCAATACCACAGAACTGTAAGAAGAAAACAAATGGATGAACTGTTGGTCCACCATTCCTGTGCTCTGTAACTATTTTATGAAAAAATAACATCATCCCACCTAGTCATAAGGAATTTTATTTGGTGTCGGTAACAGAATTAGTCCCAGTGGGACAGTGTAGCCTGTAATGAGCCGTCCTGCTATGAGAAATTGGTGCAAGCTGACAGGGGACTGTGACTTGTCTTTGAAATCATTCAACTTGCAGTTTTTAAACAAACAACTGTCTGAATTTGCTAATGTGAAGAAAGTCATAGTTTATAGTCTTGACTGATCTGAGAAGCACATCTGCAATGGCTCTTTTCCATGTGCAACACCTGTGCAGAAAGTGTTCTTCATCTGCTTGAATATTCAAAGCATGTAGTTTCATGCAACACTATGAATTAAAACATGTCCAGGAGAGAGACTGTGGTTAAAAAATGATGCTTTGCTTCCTCCAGATCATAATTATAGGGAAGCAGTTTAGAACATCCAGATTATGTTATCAAGCAGCCTAATTTCAGTATAGCTCTATCCTCAAACAGTAAATAATGTACATGTGGTGGGCATGAGTCATCACTCTTGCAACAGTGTCTGTAGAGCTCCCTGCTTTGCTCTGTTTACACATTAAAATGTAAATGAAAAATAGTTTTTATTATCATTTGAATTCATATGAAAGAATAATTTATAGACGTTGGTTTAGAGCAGTCTCCTCCTCTGAGGTCACAACCACCTGTTAGATTATGAAGCTGTGGCATAAGAGGAGGCAGAAGACAGAAGAGGAAGCTTTAGCCATTTTTAGAAAACAGAGCCTGTAAATCAGCGTACATCTTCCTCTCTCAGAGTTGCTTTTGTCTTAGAGGGGCAGGTTCTGCTGTTGCAGCAGCAAAGGCACCCTGGCTGTGCAAGATTTTGCTTTTGAATTGCCCCTCGGTGCTGAGCCGCGAGGTCTCATGTGTGGTTCTACCCATGCATGTGTACGTCCGATGGAGTCACACGGGAAAAAAAAATTGATGAGTCTTTGGCTGCTGTAAGACGCGCGCGTAGCTCAGTGCCTGAACTCCTTCTGAACGGACAGATCCAGCCTCGGCTATTTTAATTCGTAGCGAGACGTAGGACTCAAAACTCTTACGCTGTTACTGAGCGGATGCCGGGGCTTGCCAGCAGCGGTGCCAGGCCGGTGCTTGCGTCACGCTGCTCCCCAGAGATGCTGTGCCCGTGCCTTCTCCGCACACCCTCGTAGCGCTCCCTTGGCGGCTCCGCGGCGCGTACCGGCAGCGCCCACGGCCGCTCGCTGCCGCCCGGGCGGGCACACGGGGGCTTTCCCCGCTGCCGCCGCGGCCTCGCTCCGGCCGGACAGGTGCGGAGGTTAAGGTGGCCGCCTGCCCGCCCGCCCCTGCCTGGCGGCTCTCTCCCAACGCGTTTTCCCGAGGAACCCGAGGTAGACAAGACTTTTTGCTGAGGCGCTCCGGGCCCCGGGGCGGGCGAGCCCCACCAGAGGCACTGGAGGATGCGGCGCCCGGGCTTTGATCCCTCCGATTAAAGCGTCCCCGGGGAGGATTGCTTCTTAACAAGCGGCTGAATGCTCCCAGAGTAATTTAAAAATCACCGAACCACTACTTATGAATGTAATGCTCTTAAATTTTAAAGTACACTTAATCCCCGGCGCCCTCGCAATGAGTTCGGAGGCGGGCAGCGGAGCGTGGAGCAGGCTCGGGGCCGGGTCAGTGCCCCCGCACGCCGGCCCTTAGCAGCCGAGAAGGGGAGAACGCCTCGCTTGTTGCCGGCCCGCTGGGGACCCCCGGGCGGGGAGAGCTCGGCGCGGGGAAGCCTCCCGCACCCCACTGAGAGGAGCCCGAGCTGCCCGCCCGCTAGTGACAGAGACCACCCTGTCCTGAGGAAGCCGCCCGGCGCGCAGCGGAGAGCGGCACCGCACGCCACCCGCCCCGGCCGCACCTGACCCGCTAATCCCTCCCCCCCTCCTCCCTCCCGCAGGAGGGCGGGGGGCGGCCGCGGCGAGCCGCAGAGGCGGCCTGGCTCCTCGGCAAGGCAGACAGTGCTGGCAGCGGCCGAACGGCGTGTCTCTCCTCAGCGAGCCCCGCAGGAGGAGGAGGAGGAGGAGGACATGGGGTGCGCCCCGCACACCCGCTAGGTTTCACCTCCGGCGGTGATGCCGCGGCGGAAGCCAGCGCTGCTACTACTCCCCACCCCCGGAGGACGCCGCCGGGCTTTCCTAAGGTGAGCGGCCACCTCCTGTGGGCTCTGCCCTTCCACGAGCCGGGGCAGGGCTCCGTGCAGCGATATTACCAGCCGAGCGCAGCAGCCTGCTCTGTGCCCCGCGGAAGGAAAGGAGCCGCCGGGTGCTGGTCCGGGGAAGTTTGCGTGCGGGATAGGGAAGCTGGCACAGGGACGGGCGGCGAGCCGGCTGCTGCGCTTCATCTGGGGTAGAGGAGGAGTAGGTGGGCACCTGGAGAGTCGGCCCCAGGTGGAGGGAGAGCAGCTGGTTGGAGTGGGGGCGGGGGGAGGAAAGGAGAAGGTGGAGAAGCAGGCGGGGACAGGAGGGGATGGGGGAACCGCATAACGGGGAGATGGGGAAGGAGGTGGCGGCTCCCGAGTACCGGCGTCTCGTCCCCTGGCTCCTGGACTGAAGCTCCGCGCTCTGCTCCCTGAGGTCGGGGGTGCCCCGGCCCCGCGTCGACCCCGAGTTTCCTTTCTGAGCTTCGCCGTGCAACTGTTGGGAAAAGTGGCCGTGCCCCGAGAGCGACTTAGCGCAAGGTTAGGAGGGGTCGATTCGTGCGGGATTCGCGGAGGGCGCTGCGCGTCGGCGGATCGCGCTTTTCTGTTCCTTCCCGGGTGCTACCCAAGACCCGCAGGCATCACCGCTAGCGCTGCGGCGGCCTCTTCTGCCGGGAGGAAAGCAGCGGCTCTGCCCCGGCTCGGCCCGCCTGGGGCTGGGGCTGGGGCTGGGGCTGGGCGGCCGCCGCCTTTCTCCGGCGCTGCGAGCCGGCCGCTCGCCCGAACAAAACTTTCCGTGTCTCCCGGGGTGAGAGGAAGCCAAGGCCGCGCGTAGACAGCGCGGTTCAGGGACCCGCTGGAGAGCGCAGGCTGCGGGATGGCCGTCTCGTTTGTTTGCCCGCTATCTAAGATGCTGGCAGGAGGTTTATGATGTGTGTTTGGGTTTTGAATCAATATTTATTTACAGGACTCAGGTATTAATCATTCGTGTCTTGGAAAGCTCGTTAGTGGTGACTTGTTTCCATGGCGACAGGACCCCCCCCCCCGGGTTTTTCCGGGTTTTTTTTTTTCCCCGATTTTTTTTTTTTTTTTTCCTTTGTTTTTTTCCCCCCCGTGAAGTGTATTTGTACTTGTCAACAAGGAGAAAAACAAGCGAATAAAACCAGCGTGATCCTGTGGCCCCTATTCCGTGTTCCTCTAACTCTCAGTTACTTTCCCAGCCTTATTTAATGATATATGGACGGGACTAAGCAAGTGTGAGAGTTACACAAGACTTCTTAGTACTGGTTTTATAGCTTTATCTCCTTTAGTTATAAAGTTGCGCGTTTGATACACTCTGTCTTGTCTCTCGTTCAAAGTACTCCTTAGACATGTTAGTACTGAAAAGTGTGACGTTTGTTGTCTGCGTGTTGTTCAGTCGCACAGGACCCCCTGAGAGGCATTTTTATTGCAGTCTGTAGTTTTATTGCTACAGCAGAGCTGGGGATCAGTAGTGACTTACTGTGTAACTTTGACACCTTCTTGTGGTGTGACCTTCACGGGTCTCTTCTTTATATCCCACCGTGTCTCAACGAAAGGAAATGTTGTCCACTTGTACCTGTGAAGTGCTCTGAGCTAATCAAGCAAAACACTTCTTCCAAGATAGAGTGTTGTTAAAACTGAATATATTGTTTTCTGTTACGAGGAGTAAACATATTTTACGTTCCTCTTCCTTAGTGGTATAGGTGTAAATCCCCCTTTTTAACTTCAGTCTTTATTTAGCACAGTACAGCCCTCTTAGATCTTCAAGGGGTATGTGTTGTCATCGTCCAGATGAAATCAGTGATTTATGATCCCATTTATGCTAACTACCAGTCACTGCTTTCCTGGGTTAACTCGTCAGTCATGTAAAAAGAAGAGCCTTTAGCATTCTTAGATAGCTACTCTGACAAAGAATGTCCATTCAGCAAGAAGATACAATATTAAAGAAAGAAAATACTGTGAAATTGACAGTCTTGTTCAGATGCTTTAGCATTGCAACCCAAGAGGGTCTTACATGTCTTTTGTTTTGAGAGAGAGCAAGAGTGCACTTTTGACTATATGTCAAGTTGAATAACTGAAACTGTTCTACACTTTCACTGTTTTCTAAGAAACATTTTAATATGTAGTGTTCTGTTGAGAAGCATTGAGAGTGTGGTTTAGAACTGGTTCTAAAATATTTCTTACAAAATTCTACCTTAAACGCGCAGTCATGACTGCTTTAGATGATGGGACTAATAACTTATAATAGTAGAGGACCTTAAGTACAAAGCGCATGTTTTTCTTCAAGTGCTCCTTTTAAGTGAATAGACTACTATTAAATAACTACCTCTTTCATACTGTGAGGAAGAGTCTATCCCCAGGTCAGTTCAGTTCAGCAAAGTGCTAAAACGTGGGCCTCATTCCAAATGCATTAGTGTTCTCTAATGTTAGTAGGCAAATTGCGCTTCAAGCTTTTACTTATATACTCTAAAGAATCAAGGCCTGTGACCTTGACTTTTGTATTCTGTTTTTTTAGCAGCTTAGTAGCGAGTCATCTGTCTGAAAATATTTCTTGGGAATTGAAGACCCTCTGACCATTATCAGCCCTTAGTTACCAGTGATTTTATGACAATCCCATGAAGAGAAAGATGACATCTTAGCATCTTGTCTCCTTTGGGTGTCATTGACTTAAATTTCCATCTCAAAGTATTAATTTTGTGCTACTGAGTGTTGCACAGTCAATACAGGGATAGATTTAGGTTTTACTTTGTGCTTTATGTCTTCTGCAAAGCTTAGTCTTTTATTACTGGTGATAGTAAGAGCAAGATATTCCAGTTCAATTCTCAATTGTTATGAGAGGATAAAAAATAATGTATTTTTTAAGACTGCTGATAGTGCATCAGGAAAAATAATACATAAGAAGCCTGTATTACTTTTATAGTTATTTTTTTGAAACAATAATCACTTAAGATTGTAAGAATACATCGAAGTCTATGATAAAGGTGTTCAGTTTGAGGGAGTGGAAAAAAAGTACATGGACATGAAGGCTGAATCTATTGTTATGGATGATGATATTGCTTTATGTTGTGTTTTACTCAATATTATGCCAAGATAACTTGGTTTTCATAAAAAAACCAATTATTCTATGTTCATATTCCAGCTTTATACTGCTCAAGCTGCATATTGCTTGTACTTTACTGACACATAGAAATAATATTGTTTGTTTCTTTGGTGTTGAAAGTCCCTCAACTGGTTTGGTGAATAAGATACTGGACCAGTATTAGTAGAGGACCTTTCTGTGTTACTGATATATTCTAGACATCACTCTACCCCTCTGCTTCATCTTTTCCCTAGTCATCCTCCCTGTATTTATCATTCAGTCTTGCTTATTCAGAGTGTAGGGTCTTGTGTGGAGTCTTGTTATGTGCATGTATTGTGCCCAGACAGATCTCCGTTGGAGAGGAGCAAAATGTTACTGCAGCACAATAACAAGAAATGATAGCCAACATTTTTCCTGTCTTGGTCACCGTGATCTTTGCATGATCAGTAGTTAACTGCCTGAGAGGCAGTAAGATGTAGTGGAGTAATTGCTTCTAGTGCTAGTTACTTAAAACTTGTTTTGCTAAATGTATTTGAAGAAAGCAGCTTTTAAAGTTCACAGAACTTCTCCAAGAACTAGAGACTAGATAATGGCTCGCTCATTCCTGCTTTTCTTGAACACCTGTGTTTGCTGTCAGGTTGAATCTACTAGATTTCTGGATGTACAAATAAGGCAATTGTGAGTTTAAAATATGCATATTAGCAGCAAAAGGCTCATCAACAGCAGAAACCAGCACTAAAGATAGAAAAGTGGAATCACGATTTTTTTTTTTTTTTAACATGGTGGGTGGTTTTTTCTTTTTTCCTTTTCAATTTTGTCATGTTTTAAGGTCAGGGCAACCCTCTAGACTTGTAACAGGTGCTCTCTGTTAACCCACCTCCCTCCCCAAGGGGAAAGAGAAAGGGAATAAGGGAGAGAGACTCAGTGATTAGAAAAGGAAACCAGAACAGCTTTAATAAAACTTAAAATCATAACAATAAAATTAGAATATATAAATATATACAAAACCAGTATCCAACACAACCCCCCTGATGGCAATTACATCACCGTCACCACTGATGCTGTGGAGCAGGCACCAGGGGAGTCTCAGAGTGGGCCCCGCAGCAGAGAGGAGAAGCTGTGTTCAGGAGGTGGATTCTGGTACCAAATTCAGGACACAGATTGGGAACGAAGGCAAAATGGGCAGAGTCCTTCTTGGTTGCTGGACATTGAAGAAACAAGGAAGAAGATAGAAGAGCCAAGCCAAAAGGGGCCCTTCTGATCCTTCAGCTTTATACTGAATATGCCATACATAGGCTGCAATCCCTTGTTGATCAGGGTCCCCTGTCCTGGCTGCTCCTCCCTGCAGCTGCAGCCTTTCACTTTCTGCCCCCCAACGTGGTACACAAGCCCCAGCAGTGGCCTTGCTCTGCACACCAACCCTTGGCACTGACTCTAAACACGGGGGTTATCACTGCCAGGAGCAGCCACTGCCTGTGCAAACACGCTGCTAACTTCAGACAGCGCAGTCACTGAGAAGGGGCTGAGATGAAAAGTCAAGTCACTGAACAGAATTAGTTCTGTTCTCACTCAAACCAGGACAATTTTGTTTTAGGAGGGAGAAAAGTAGTTGAGTTTTAAAGTATACTATTTGGGCTTATAAAACACACAGCTTCATTTGACAGCAGTGAGCAATGATGTTAGGAAGGTGTATGTATTTGGTTCATCTATGTTTTTTTTTGTTTGGTCTTACTTTAAAATCACTATGCTAATCGATACTGATGCTTTCTGATAAACAGGGCTATTAGATTGATGCAGGATTATTTCCTATGAAAGGTTTGCAGATAAAAACCTGCCTTTCTAAGTGATCTCTTTTCTGTTATATATGGTAGATTTACTTCTCTTGCATCAGAATTTAGCTGGCAAAATTAAGGTAAAACAAAGAATGTATTTTCACATACCACTGGAAGGTAAAGTAAAACTTTTCCATTTTGGCTTTTTTTTTTTTCTTCTTGCAGATGAGAATTCTTAAATATGAAGATGTAGAAAAGCTCCTTTCTGACTTTTCATTTACTTGCCATCTATTTCATGAGCCTTGTGTAATGATTTCAGAATGACTTAGACTTTTAAGGCCCAAATTTGAAACAGCCCAAAGAAATCTGTTTTTAAAGATGGTGTATTCTGGAGAGAAACCTCTTCCAAGTCTCTTAAAATGCCTAACGTTGCACACCCACAAGTTCACATGCACAAATCTCTACTCAGTTTGGAAGTTTGGGGCCTGGGTGTTTTTTCTACTTACAAAATAGATTACAATAGATTACTTACAATAGATTACCAATTACTTCCAAATTCAGGTTACTTCCAAAGCTGTTTATTGCTCAGACCAGTAACAGAGTTCAGTAGTTGTAGAGCTCTGCCAATGTGTACGACTGCAATATAGACTATTGGAAGGCTGAAGCAGAAAGTAAACCCTCCTGCAGAAGAGAAGTCCCACTGAACATGGCGTGGCCTCTTGCAAGAAGGAATAAAGTGCATGAAAGGTTTTTTTTAAGCATTTAAAAATTCAGGAAGAAATATGGCACCTGGTGAAGACAGGCATTACAAAAGAGTTACCCAGATACTGGTGAATTGGATAGTAATAGTCAGTGGTGTTAATACTCACCAGAAGCCCAGTAAGAGCAGAAGTAAAATCACAGATGTTAGAGTAGATGAAATCTGAGAGGGAGCAGACCAGACTGCCTTAATGCTTCAGAAACACCAAACCAAAGGATCGGTTTCAAAGGCCATGAAAACAAAGGCAGAGCTGTTCACTGGCCTCTATAGATTCTGCAGTATGAAGTCTTCATTATCTCTGTGCCTTTGCCTCAATTGCAGAGTTCATCCTCTGGTGGATGATGGGAAATATCAGTGGTGTAATTCTGATTGAAAGGGGCTGACTAGTGTCTAGAGATACAGGGGAAAAAAAACCACACACACACACACAACAAAAAACAACAATAAACAAACCACGTGGCAAACAGTTTGTCTTTGCCTTATTGTATCTTTGCTCTGGTACTTGGATAGTATCCAGTATACTTCAGAAGTCTCTACTCTCAGGAGAATCCTTGAAAAAAGTCTCCGAACAGCATAGTGCAGCCTTTGGAACAGCTTGGACTTAAAGCACTGGAGGAAGAAGTGATTTTTAGTTTGTTTCCTTTTCTCTCTTACAACTGGAAAAATGTAAGTAAATTGCAGCCAGCAGTTTATAGGACAAAGGATACATTTCTGCTTTGATTGGTACCCCACATGCACATAAACTGCTCAACAGAATGTAAAGAAGGAACACCCCACCCCCAAGAAATCAATACACAGCAGGAAAAACAGAGAGCACGTTCCCCACTTACAGCTCAGTACCCTCTGTCAATATATAATGCCTACAGAGAGGAGCCACTGAGTGCTTACGTGAGTTCAGGTGGCATCTCGGCCATTAGATTCTTCTTCTGAACTGCCTTTTATCTTCAGCTGGCGTAATGTAGCGTTGCTTTTATGGCAGGATTAGTTTGCCTAGGCTGTTTCACTTGCAGGGAGTATGCTCAGAGCACGCTAGTTGACAGGTCTGCCTGGCTGGCTGCGCAGGGTGGAAGCCGAGGTGCAGATTCGTGATGTTCTCTGGGGAGAAGGTGGGGAGAGACCTCACCTTTGCATGTGCAGCAGCCACGGCAACAGCCTGCATCCTTCTCCTTTTGAGTCTCTTCGATTTGCAGGCTGACTTTTTCACACTAGTGAAGCTTAACAGGCCCACCGGATTTTGTCGCTTTATGGGAGGATGTCTGATGTTGCAGACAGGGAGTCTGTTCCTGCTCTATTTGGAGTCAGGGGCAGAATTCTCACTGATTTCCATAGGAACAAGAAGTGTTCCTAAACATACTTCAGTAGCTAGAAAGAAACTTCCTAATAAAGAACCAGACTATAACATTACACAAAACGTCAAACATCGTTCTAGGTTTTAAAGCTCTTAATAGTAGCATGTTTGCAGACCTGGAGCTGGGCATTCCTGTGGGGGCTGTTGAGCATTTCCAGCTCTCATTCTGCCTTGAGAAACAAGTGAGGCTTGATCATGTTACTGATAAAATCCTTTTTATTCTAATGGACAGTATTCAGGCCCAGCAGATTATATCAGGAACAGAACTCTGGAAGCACTGAAATGTAACATAATAGCTGTTACACAAAGGATTGACTATGTCAAGCAGAAAAGGCAGTGGGATTTAAATTTACCTGAAGAAGCAAAAGAACCACCTTTCTCACACTGATGTGGAGACTGTTGGAAGTTACCAAGGAAAAACTTTAGACTGCAGTTCTGCTTCTTTGTATTGTTATACTTCCTAACTAAACATTTTTTTTCTTCCTCCTTTGGGTATGAATTTTTTCAACCTCCCTCTGCCCCTCATCTTACCCTTACTGACATTCCTGCATTTCACTTAAAGCCTGGAACTGAAATGGTTCTTCTGGTTTCTTTAAGAGGAGTTGAAATCAAGTTCCTAGTGCCTGTTGGAGGTAGAGGGTTCCAAAACATAGCTCACGGATATTTGCAGTTTCTTGCTTGCTTCCCAAAATCTATGTATTCCATTGATTTTGTCACTAGAAAGCCACTGTTTGGTCTAAATAAAGGTGTTAAGGTGCAAGGAAGTGGTGGTAAAGTAGTCATTCGAGTCATATAGATTGTGCTTTTGCCATTTGTGTTCCTTTCCCAAACATGAGAGGCTATTTTCTCCACACAGTTTTCAGGTTGTGGTAGTCAGAATACCATTTTCTCTGCATATGAGGTGGAAGCATGGTTATCTTCCATCTTGGACTGGTTTGGTTTTGTGCTCAACATTTGCATCCCCCCTCCCAGATTAAATTCTTATTAATTCAAGCTTTATCTTGTAAAGAATGTATGTGGTTGACGTTCTTTCCCGTTATGTCACTTCACAGGTAATTAATTTTTTAACATATGTGAAATGCTACAGAAGTAAACTCTTCTAAAGAAATTGTGTGTCCACTTCAGATGCTTTATCTTGAATGGCAAACATGAATATTCAATACACCACTGTACTGGCATTGTTGCATTCTTTGTCCCTGTCTTTTTTTGTTGTTGTTCCAGTATAACCATGACATGTGATTTGGACAGAAAGCTGACAAGATAGTAAACCAACCTTTTTGTTTTATCAAGGTAATATACCAAACTTTCTATTCTAAAGATAGAATGTATTTGTATGTTGAAAAGTACAAAACATCCCGAAACGCAGAACTTGAATAACAGCTGTTTGACTGATTTACTTGAAAGCTGTAAAAGACAGGACTATAGGGAGAAACAGTGATAGCCCAAACTTTTACAGTCATGAAGAGTCTAACACTATCCAAAATGAGGGAGATGCTTGAGCGTGTGTGAATGGAAACTGAAGAGCATCTTCACAAGATCTCTTTTTATTGCTATTTGGGGGGGGAATTCAGACTTTCATTCTTCTAAATATATTGTCAGTTAGAGCAGGGGTGAAATTCCCCTTATAGATTGTGGCACAGGAGGTCTGACCCCAATAAGACACTGGTTGATCATCTAGCTTCTTGGGAGAGTTGCTCTCTGACAGATTGGGCTAGAAGTGAAAAGTCGTAAGAGAAATCAGTGAGTGGCTCTTCTCAATATCGAAACCATTTTTATGAAGCAAGTTTAATATAATCATGCTGTTATCTTTTTTGATTATGCGGACATTTAAGAGCAATTCCTTGCGATCCTGTTGTAAATTGTTGTGACACGGCAGCATTTCCTTGATTAATATATTGCTGGAGTTTCATTTTCAGAAATATGATTGGTAGAGATTTGGAAACCTGGACTCTAGCCAGAAAATAAACAATCTCTAAAGCCAACTATGCAAGGAAGTTCTGTACACTCAAGTTGGAGACTGTTGATTATTACTTTGCGTTGCAGCCTCTCTTGGCTGTGTTTGGGCAAATCTGTGAATTCCTCCATGAAGTGACTCAGTAGCTGTGTAACTGGCTGCAGAGGGATCGCTCTAGGGCAGGGGCATTAGCCAGTGTGGTGGTTCCTGAGCCACCTCTTGGCCCATAGCCCTTCAAGGACTGGTAGCAAATGGAAAAGGTCTGTGGGTTTGGTGCTCTTCTGCTTCTAACCTGTGATTTATGATAGTCTTCAAGTTGTTCTATTGCTAGAAGAGCAGCCAGGTGTACAGATCCCTAGGCAGTCAGCATCTTTGCTGCAAAGATCAGGCTCAGTTGCTCTTAACTTATCATTTCTGTTCCTTTTCACTTGGGGTGAACTTTGCTGTTCATCTCTTGACCTAGTGTCTGTCAAAAGCCCTTGGAACTCTAGAGGTTTTACATAAGAAACATGATTTTATATAAGAAGCCAGCTCACATCATACATTGCTGATGATAATTACTTTTTAGGAGCCTCACACATAGAGCAGTATTTATAAATTACAGGCTCAACTTACAACAGAGAAACAATTCACCTTTATTTCAGAGTAGAAGAGCACAGGTGAAGAGTTACTGAATAGGGCTTAAATATTTCTTTGATATGAAATAACTGTTTTCAGGACATACATCCTACTTTTATAAGTCCATGGGCAAGCTCCTATTTATTTGAATGGAAGCAGGGTCAAACCCCATGTGTCTGAGGGATGCCATTGTGAAAGCAAACCCTTGCTGAGTCCCTTCTGTAGGAATTGGGATGCACTTCTGGCCAGTAATCTAAATATAACAATGTGAAATTTATGAGGAAGGGAATTGGCAGTAATAATAGTTCTCTTGCCTTTCTACTATTTGTCATTAGCTTCCCACATTTTTGGGTTGTTCTCAGCAGAGAGCTGTTCAGTCCATTAATTGTCTTTGTTAGACAGTCTCTATTTTCTTTCTCATAGTAACATATTAGAGCAGAGAAAGTTCTATCCATCATTAGTCATTTAAGCCCTAAGGCCACAGTCCAAAGCTTGCTTCTGGTTGGTTTTGGGTTTGGGTTTTTTGGTAGTTGTTTTTTTGTTGTTGTTGGTTTTTTGGTTTTTGGAATTTTTTTTTGAGAATCTATTATACGTGAGAGAAATATAATATATATCCACAGGCACAGATATAGGTATACTGGCATAGCTCTCATTAAAATTAATTTGTTACATGTGTTCTTACTATGCTTTTGTAATTGTTCTAATCTCTCAGAGGTAACATGAGGGGTCCAACACCAACAACATTAATGCTTCTGGCAAATTTTAGTCCAGAGTTTGTAATCCTTATAACTATTTTCCAGATCCACCTAGCTTCTCCCTAAACATTCTGAGTTTGGAGTACAGTGGCATGAACATGTGTCCAAATGATTGAGATCAGATATGAATAAAATTTATTACTTTACATACTGAACATAAGTAACATTGTTCTAAACTTACTGCAGTGATGGAAATGAAATATAGAATAAACACGTTCACAATGCTTTGCAGTTTTAAACATTTAAGAGATTATTTTTCTCTTTTATTCTTCTCTGAAGTATGAAATGTAATCCAATAGTCTTAAATCAATGGTAATTGCAGTCCAACCTTAAAAACACCAAGCAAGAGCTCAAAGAGCAGAGATGCACTTTTGGAAACACCCTTGTACTGTGTCTAGCTCCCAGTAAGCCCTAGTAAAGACTGTGGGTGCTAGGTGCTTTTTAAGGAAAGATAAAAGAGGAGCAGTATTCTCAAGGAAGTCAGCACCTTTCTTAAGGAGGATGTGTTTATCCTATTGTCTGTTTTGGTAATTAGACTTTAAAAGCAAGCGTTGTTTTTGCAAGCTTCTGCATAATAGTTATTGCAACAAAGAATTAAAAGCGCTGTATAAAGTAATGTAAATGAAACTGCAGTGCTGTCACTCATTGTGATCAAAGCTGTGATTTATCTTCCTTTATTTTATGAAGTTGCTCTTCCTTTTGTGTTCTGTCTGCCTTTTCAGTCATTCCCCCCGCTTCCCTACTCCTCCTCTCTAACCCCCCCA
>JANVCC010000066.1:2009395-2095214 GCA_025345505.1 Todiramphus chloris collaris | reverse complement strand
CCCCCCCCCCCCCCCCCCCCCCCCCCCCCCCCCCCCCCCCCTTCCTTCTAGTGTGAAGTAAATGTTCTGGTATTTTAGTTTCGAGCATCAAAACCAAAAGCATGTTTATCCCATTTAAATGTGAATGTCTTTTCTATTTTTTTCTTCCATTTCATCTGCCAAAAGAACAAAAAACGCCAGTCAGTTGCGTAGCCTTATTGGAGAATTTATATCTGGCACAGAGCAGCCCCCTGCAAGAATATGGGTTTTCATGTAAATTGAGATGATATGATCAGTTTGTTTCCAAAGTTGCCATCATTGCAAGCCCTCTTTCCTGGAAGAGAAATCCTGTCTTATTGCACAAGAGCGTTTTCCGTGACTGAAAAGCTAGAGACTAGCAGGGTTCAAAGAGTTTAGGAAAGATAAAAGAGGAGCTATATTCTCAAGGAGGTCAGCACCTTTCTTAAGCAGGATGTGTTTATTGTATTGTCTGCTTTGATAATCAGGCTTTAAAAGCAAGCACTAAAAAATCTCCAAAGCTTGTTTTAGGGGAGTAGATTACCTATGTTCTTTTCCTGAAAACAAAGGTGAGACACGGTCCTCAAGGAACTTGGTATCTTCAGTTATTAAACCTATATTGGCTATGCTTATCATATCACAACCTCTTTTCTTTTTAATCAGGTTTCAAAAAATGTTGTTAACATGAAATGTAAAAATATTTTTAAATAGATACCTTTTTGGTCCTATGGTGGAAACATCTCGTGTTTTGTTTCCGTATCCATACTGAACACAATCCATCAGTTTGATGGTTTTGTTTATTTGGGGGGAGGAAGTGTGTCACCTAAATTAACCTGCAAGCTATTAGTAGCAAAGCAGACCCAATAAAGCAAGCCATAGGGCTTGGTGCTGCTAACAAATGTTTTAACAAAAACAACTGTTATGTAACAAATACAGCATGAATTTTGAAGCAGCAAGTGATGATGGATGCAACTGAAATTCATCAGGATATCAGATTCTCCATCCTTCCTTCACCTGTGGAAGGGATCCAGACTTTACAGTAAGAGTAAGCGGAAATGTCAACGATTTGAAATACATAAACAAGTACTTAAGCAATACTGAAGTTTGTTCTATCACAGGAGTGAAGGATCTCTGAAAATGTAATGATACAAGTAGTTAGCAGCAGATCTTCCACATTAGGATGAAATCATTTCTGAAGAATAAGCTGCTTTAAGACAGAAGTGAAGTACCACTTAAAATTTAAAAGATAAAAAGTTCCTACTGAATGGTCTGTTTCTTAGTGGTGTACTGTATCAGTTTTTGGTCAAAACCAAAGTTTACCAGGACACAAACCCTTCATCAGTTTTCACCATATAAAGCACAATACAATAGAAAGCAAACACCTTAAAACACAGGTGATCAGCAGGACACAAGTAAGGCATAAATATTTATACAATATTCCTACCAAAAAAACCCAAACAAACAATGCAACGCTGAGAAAATTCTCATTCCTGTCTCATGAAGATGACAATAGGATCAGGAGCTTTCCTAGAAACAACTTAAGGACTGCACAAGCCTGTTTTTTTTCCAAAAGCCTTACTCTACAGAGGCCAAAAACTGCGTGGTGTGCAGGATGGCCACAGGAGTCTGCTGAAGGTTTTGCCTGCTGTATATCCTGTTCAGGGTCCAGAGCAATTTTGAGTATCTAGACAGTAGTTGTCTGTACACAATAATAGCTGCACATCAGGTGGCTTTGTCCTTTAACAGGACATCTGTTTTCAAGATGTAAAAAAATCTGTTTGAAGAGTTCTCTTTTGTGCTCTGCCCCTGAGTTGTGACATCATTCTGTTCTGCGCTTTTAGAGGTTCCAAAGTTGGGCCAGCTCTTCAGTAAGGCACAGCGAAGGGTAGATTGCAAGTATCAGATTGTGAAGTTTTTGTTCCTGTAGCTGAATATTAGAGCTTGAGGCTGTGGTAGCTTGTGTTGTCTTAGAAGCCAGACTTTCAGACAGCCATGTCCTCTAGTACTAAGAAGCTTCAGAAAACTGTGATGTTTGTGGCCATCAAAAGGTGACTTTGAAGTCATGATCTGTTCTTGTAATTCATTGTTTGTCTTTGTATAGGCATTCTGCAGATACACCTCTTGCTGTTCTTCTGATTCCCTTCTGTTCTCTTTCCAGCTCTAGAGATGTGAATAAGCCATAAACTAGTACCACAATATAATGAGCTGTTCTGTTCTTGTTTTGGTTTTTCTGGTTTTTTTCCCTCAGCCCATTCTGAAATTCTGCTTTCTGACTGTTCCCAAGTACCAAATCACCATCTGCATAGAAATGACATACCTATTTTGTTTATTTATTTATTTATTTTAATTATAGCTTTCTCTCTAAGATATATCTCTGTAAGATGTAATAGTCCACCCAGTGTTTGGGCCCACCACTGGATAAAGCTAGTGAGAGGTAGTTTCCTCAGTGCATTACTTTGCATTTACCAATGTGAGTTTCATTTGCTATTTTATCCCCTAGTTACTCAGTATTGTGAGTAATGGATTCTACTGGTTGAAGATAAGGAAGTGCTCAGCCAAGCTGTGGATGCCTCGAAGAGTGTCAGCTCAGTGTAAGGGAATGCTCGTCATAGTTTTGTAGAATTGGAACTCCCAAAATAAATTCGGTCACGACATTAAGCCTGTGCATTTTTTTTGCCTTCTGCCAGTCTTTGAAGGACTTAATGGGCAAAGCTTGGCAGCAAATGAGGTTATGGATGAGCAGTGACAGCAGGAATGTGAAAAGTCTGCCTTAGGAGTTCTCAGGAGCAAGGGCAGCAGCAGGAGGGACAGAAAGCATAGTTCCGGAAGATACATTGACAAGAAAGAGGGGGAAAAAGAGACCTGGAATCACAAAAGAAGAGATAAAGGTTGCTCTCTACCAGAAACCTGTTAATTTAGAATCGCAGCATCTTGAGAGCTGGATGATGCTATGGTCAGGGTCTTATCCGTTGACATCAGAAACATTCATGCAATATGTGCACTGTGGTCATCATGTTTCTGTAGATTTTGGGGGTATTTTTGTCAACCGGCAACAGTGAAGCAGTTCACTACAGCTTTATTCTATGTCTCTTGTACAAATGTAAGGTTTCTGAGACAGAATTGATACTTGTTTTTTTTTCTCTCTGCAGTATTTTGGTCAGCAGTAGGAATTAGACTCCTTGGTACTGAGAAAAGGGACCTTCAAACTAATCTGAATTCCCCATGCTTATTCTGGCTGCTTTAAAACTAGAATATGTGTCCTCAGGGATGCAGTACTTGGGCTTCTTGTGTAAGGCAGTCTTAGTGTGTCTCACAAAATACAAAACAAAAATAAAAATCTTTCATGTTGTCAAATCTTTCTTCCCCTGTAAATCATAAGTTTTGCCCATGTGGAAACTAGCGATATCTTCAGTGAGTCACCAGATGTTTAGGATTTTTTTCCTCCCTGTGCCTTTACCTTGGCTAGGATATGAATAACCATTACTTCTTTGGGAAAGCAAATTTCAGTTACTGGTGTTGCAAAAGAATCTGGTTCGTTGTGGAGTCATGGAGTGTGCCTAGATGAAATATTTAATGGGACTACTGTCTAGTTAGTTTTCACGTGTGAGCTTGTCTCAAGGAGACAGAACAATTGCTGAACATCATGAACAGCAAACAATAGCAACTCAGCTGAGCTACCAAAGAAAATCGAGGTATTTTTGCAGTAGCCATTTGTTATGGCATCCTTGTGATCACCTGAATAGTTTGAGGTGCCTTCATTTCCAGATATGGTATTAATACTATTTTTAGGGGATTTACCTTCTTCCTTTGATTTGCTCTGTGAATTCCAGTTCTTTCCAGAGCTGTTTAGACCCTCTAGACATGCTCTTTTGCTGTTTCTCTTAGATTAAGGCATCAGTATTGTCAGCATTAACTCTTTATATCATGAAAATATCTATTACTTTCCTTTAATTATCTTCTTTGCTGGGACAGTAATCTACAGAACACATTCCCTTAAGGGGTACCGTAAAGGTATTGTGTTTTTCTAGCAGCTTTAGGCATAACCTTCGTCTTCCTAAGGTAAATGAAGTATTTAGAATCATTTGTCTTTACAGATTTCTTCCCTCATGCTCTTTTTATGCATTTGATTTGTTCTTCCTCAGCAAATGTCTAAGTTCTACCTTCTTTTTATACTGACGGTGCATTCTCTCTTTGCTTTTACATGTTATTCCAATAGCCATATGATAAATGACTTCTCCTGTAATTTGTGTTTTAAGGTACAGACTGCTCTGTATCACATTAGCATTGTCCTTGGACCCTGCTTTAGCAGTTTTATGTGCACAGGAATATCCTGTCCCATGAACAGTGTGGTTAAGCTCAGCAATGGGTAATACCTTCACCATACTCCTATGCAGTGTACCTTTGTCAGTTCATTTAGTTAAGCGTTTTATTCTGCGTTCTCCCATTGTGAAAGCAAAATACTTTTGAACTTCAATTTAACTTCTTTCCAGTAAGCGTTTTTTATTGTGGTGGTGGTTTTATTTTTGGTCTTTTTTTAAGTTTTGACACCATAATTTGGCTAACCATGCCAACTTTTGTATGCCACGTACAAAATAAATAGCCCGTTTGATTTTAGGTTGATAGTCCTGCTTATGTTCTTCTAAACCCCTGTAACTCTTCAATAGAATGCTTTTGAATGAATTACGTTAGTGATTTTCATTCATGTTATGCAAGCTCTGGTTCTTACACTCTTGCTTAAGGGACATAATCCCCTTGTAGTCACTGCCTCTGTATTTCATATAGCAAGAAGTTACCTTGCTACCTGGTCACCATAGGTCCATGGAAGACTTTCTGTAACGTATTTCCTTTGCTTGTAATAGGTTGGGTTCTTCACACTTTGTGTAGTGGTTGTCCACCATGTACTTGGATTTGCCTCACTTGGCACATCCTCATTTCTTCAAGAAAGTTCAAGTCTGCATTTTCCACTGGTCTTTTTCTGGTTCTGTTGTATATTGGAGTTACAGCCTGGACTTTTGTCAGTGCTGTGTTGTTCTTTTCAGGTAGTTTGTAAAGTGACTTAACTTAAAACCTTGCTCAGTGATTAATCATTGCATGATGATTACCGTGGAATTAAACAATACTACTTTTCCTGTAGTTTTCACTTAAGTCCTTCCTTAGCTGCATTGATCTTTAAAGAATTGGAACAGGCTTTGAATTTTCATTCTGCACAACTGTGTATTTAGGAGAGAAAACTCATTTTAACCATTACAGTGCTCAGAAATCCCTTTTCATTCCTGTACTTTGTATCTAAAATGCTTTCTCAGTTGTTCCATCCCCACACTCTTAATTTTTATGAATATCCTATTCTCATAATAGTTTCTTGCTTCCATTTATGTAGGGCACTATGTTTCAACATAGTTAATAGGTGATCTTTACTGCAAGATAGTAAAAAGGCTTTTGGACTAGGCTTTAAAACATATTTTAGTGGATTTGAGAACCTTGTTTGTCACATTTAACAGCAGTATGATTTCTGGCTTAATTCAGGCAGATTCCCAAAAATCAAGCTAAGTGGAAAGACCTCCATGAACTCAGCAATATTTAAGGTTTTTATTACGCTGAACACGAGTCTGCATTGTGGTAGTGAAAATCATTGCTTTGCTGGTCATTCTGGGTTCAGGGCTGCACACATTTCTGACTTGCTCTTGTTTTGCTAAACTTGTTCTGTGCCCTTTTTCAAATACACAAAAAGTCTAGATAATGGGAGAGATTACTCTGGTGGAATGTGAATAATCTTGTGAGGATGTATCAAAAACAAGGTCCCGTTATATCATAGCTCATTTATCTCATCTTATATGTATCATATTGTATATGTAGGATATATTTTACATGTGCTATGTTTCATATGTATCATAGAGATCATATTGTATAAATCACCTATCATATCATATATGTATTGTATACATGAGATATACTATATCTCTTATGTATTATATCTCATGTATTGTATATGTTGTACATATAATATTGTGTATATATACACAGTATATTAGATATAGCATATATGTAATATATGATATCTACAATATTAGATATATGATTCATCATGTATATGTAATACATGTCATAATGTACATATCATATGTCATATATATAATATTATCAGAGATCATATATATTACATAATTTTCAATCCTTCACCACAAATAACTGAGGACAAATGTTAAAGCAGGAAAGCCTGAAATGCCATTTTCATTGCATTGTGAAGTACATGTAACAATAAATGTTTAGAGGCAAGTTATCTGTATTTAAATTAACACCAAGAATATTTTGAAGTCTTTGGCATCTGTTTCTACTCCCACGTGTTGCTTTACATTAAGTATTCTGACTTTCTCCAGTACAGGATCCTTCTTGGTGACCAAAAGGACTAGGATAGTGGTGACTTGGCAAAATCCAAAGGGTGAAAGTCAGGTTGCTGCACACAAATGGGCATTCTTCTCTGTTAAGGCAGTATGAATATACCTGTCAAATTTTAAAACCCTTCAGAAGTACTTCAGAAAAAAAGTATATTAAAATTCAAGAATATTCCTTGTCACTTAAGATGAATGCCTGAAAATGCATTGTCCGATAATGCCGAAGAAATCTGCCAAAAGCAGGGGGAGAAATCACTTTTCTCATCAATTTTTCTCCACAGGGAGGGAAATCACTTTTCACATCAATTTTTCTCCATAAATAGTGTTTGAACAGAAGTCATGCTGCTTGCGACAGAATCATTTTTATCTTCAAAAAGCTTATTTTTAAGAGGGAGACATGGAAAATGTCTAAGTGCATTAAGAGTAGTAGGGCCTTTGGTTTTGATTTTTTTTTTTTCCATTTTTCATCTGGCTCTCCCTCTTGAAGCCCTTGAAAGCCTAAACAAAGCAGATACCATTGATGCTTGTGCAATACTATGACAGAACTGTACTTGTATGGGGGAGAGAGGGCAGTGGTTATTACATATTTCTGTTATACCTGGATTATGTCACTTGATACCTATATTGTTATGGAATCACTCAGTGCTGAAGCAATTGGGTAGATTTTTAGCCTGTGCATAACTGAAAAATAGAGAGTACCACTTGAGGCTTTTAGGTGCTCTCTGCAGACTGTGCTTAAATAGCTGGAAATCATCTGTATACACACTTTCAAATTAAATCAAGTTTGTAACAGTGGAGAAAACATCAATGTTTGCACCAGTACTTACTTTGCGTGGTAAACCTGCTGATTTTCCTGACGAAAAACAGCTTTCTTTAATTATCTCATTACCTTTTTCTGGTAAGAAAGTTCTGAAAGCTTGAAGTATTCGTTTTTTTTTAGTTGTATTATGGATAGCTTTAGAGAGCATTAATTTTTGCATAGCACTGAGCTAATGGGAGAATAAATATGTTTATCTTCACATGAATGAACAATCTGAACAATGTGTTTGCGTGACAGAACAATATGAATTCTACAGAATATATACAAAGAGCTTTTATTTTCAATAATACATTTTATTAAAAGGAAAAAGCTTTAATCTTTCTTTTAGTAGTAAAAATAGGAGGCATAAATATATGTGATACAATATGACATTGAAGGTTGTATTTTTTATTTTTTCTTAGGGTACAACAAACCTTTCTAGAACTTTTTCATACTCCAGCGACAAAAGCAAATTGAAATATGGTGCAAGGTGGTTAAAAAAGTAGCAGGCTAATTAGGTGCTGCAGTGTAGTGTTGACAGGATGATAGATCCACTATAGTGGAAAAGCTTTTGCTCTAATGCCCACTATATTACTGCTCATAATAAAACCAAATTACTTTTAGATTTCTGTCATTGCACACACACACGCACACACACACTCTCACTCTCTCTCTCTAATGCATAGACACACACACTTTCTTTTGTCTGCCTCTACTCATACTGTGCCAGAAACTTGGAAGATCCACCTTTCTAGCCAGGAGATGTGCTGTAGGAGACCTCAATGTCCAAGGGTTTCTCTGTTTTCATGTGCCATGCTTGTCTCAGTTGGTTCCCTATTCTGTTTTTCTGTTGTCTTCTTGGAAATACTGATTTCCTGCTAGCTTATTAGTACAATGGGAAGCCTGACTAGAGAAAAGGTAGATAATTGTGATGCTTTTCCCTTGTTATGAGACCAAGATGGAAGTTTTCACTAATTCTGCTGGTGGTTTCATTAGTTTTGCTGGATGATGTTTGCTCTGTGTGAGTAGTTTCAGAGACCTGATGATACACTTGTGTTCTGAGTTACGTATTCAGTTGGCTCTTGTTCTCCTGCACCTGTAGGACGAACGACAGAACCCAAACGCTTGTCTCAGGTTAACTGGCCACGCTTTCAAGCACTGAATTACTCTGAAACCTTGTGTATGTACTTCTGTGGGAGAGCTGCCTTTTTAGTAGTAATATTTGCTTTCAGAAAACACTCTGATCACTCTGTTCCCACTGAAAATTTGAAAACGTCTGAGTAGTCACTCCGATATGACTTGCTGGGTTTTTAATGAATGATTTTAATTGCAGATGCTTCGTTAGCTCTTCATGTGGGTATTCTTTCTGAACAGTCTGTGTTATACAGTTGCAACTGAGACCGTGCTTTATTAACAGCTTGTTTCAAGTTCACTGAGCCGATATCCCCGCGAGTCTCTTCGTAAGCACATTTGTTTGTATTGTATCGCATGCGTTTGTCAGTCAGAGATCTTTGGTTTGGAAGTCTATGTATTGCTGCCACAAGCTACAAAGCTGAATAAGGCACTGGAACATCTCTCTTAGGAGGAAAGGTTGAGAGACCTGTGGCTGTTTAGTCAGGTAAAGAGAAGGCTGAGAGGGGATCTTATTAATGTTTACAAATATCTGAAGGGTGGGTGTCAAGTAGAAGGGGCCAGGCTCTTTTCAGTTGTGCCCTGTGATAAGAGGAGGGGCAATGGTCACAAACCAGAACACAGGAAGTTCCACCTCAACATGAGGAAAAACTTCTTTCCTTTGAGGGTGACAGAGCCTGGAACAGGCTGCCCAGAGAGGCTGTGGAGTCTCCTTTAGAGGCATTCAAAACCTGCCTGGAAATGTTCCTGTGTGGCCTGCCCTGGGTGTTCCTGCTCTGGCAGGGGGGTTGGACTTGATCTCCAGAGGTCCCTTCCAACCCCTACCATTCTATGATTCTATGATATGTGGCTGTTTTGGCTTCTTCTGTTGTTTGCTGGGTTCTAAAAATAAATTATCTTCCTTCCTAGCCAGTTTTGCTTTCTGCTTCCTTTAAAAAATGATGCCTTCTGGATTTCTCTGTGGCTTGCTTTGCCTATTTGAAAACCCCGGCTATTTTTCTACTAGATAAACAAATAAGCTTACTCCTTCATATGCATCGGCAATTCTTAGATATGTGCTTTTTGCAACTTTTGCCTTTATTAATTTTGAAATGACTGTGCCCAGCAGGGACGCAAACTGTGATGTTTCAGTTCTGGTTGCTACCTCTTGACTTCCCTGAAGAAGATTACCGCTTTTTCAGATGAACTATGGTCTCATCGCTGAGCATATTTTGCAGTAGTGTTCATTTGAAGAGCCCTTTTGAGGTGAGGTTGATGACATTGGAAGGCAGTTACAGTGCAGATGCCCAGCCTCTTTATGAACCTTTCTGTGAAGGATTAAGTGAAACTTGGTGCCCACAGTGTTGCAGTTTCGAGCTGCAAGCCTGATTAACTGAGAAGTGTTCTCTGGAGTATGACTTCTCTTAAATTCCTTCTTAATCAGTGCTGTACTTCAAGGTGAGTTTTCTTTTTTCACTGTGAGAGAGAGATTACTAAGAGTGGCCTTCTCAATTATTGTAATTACCTTTATAATATGAGGAAGATGATGAATTGCATGACTTGCTTTGGAAATTCACCTGTTCAAAATGGCCTTCAGAAGCTGCCATGCTTAGGGCTTATGAGCAAGATGAAACTGCAGGTTTACTCTTTTTTTATTTGTCATTTTCCGTGAGGTAAAGTCAGTAGTAGGGGGAGAAGGAAGAAAGATACAACCCAAAACCATCCTGTGAGAGTAAATAGCTCATAAGAACAAGGCCTCCTTTAAACTGGTATTTTGTTATTCACAAGATGGTCCTTTTAACTGATAGTGTTTCTACTACTCTGACATAGCTTCTGAAAAAAAAAACCAAAAACCAAAACCACCACATTTTTAAGCTATGTAAACTTCAGTCTAATCTAAACCATTTTGAATCCATTTCCTTATTTCTTCAAATTAATTGATATTTCTAAATGCATTTTTGAATTAAGCATTATGATCCAAGCCTTATTAAAAGATAATTCTGGCTTCCTGATCAAGGGCTCTTGGGTTTATCCCCTATTTCTCACATGACAAGTTATACAAAATTTATTCCAGAGAGAATACTGAAAAGGTTGAAACGGGTTATTGGAAGGTGGGATGCAAAAGGACATATGAAATTAGAAGTGATATAGCAAGGGAAGATCAGCCCTTCTTTAATGCAAGAATAAGAATGTTAAACTGGTTCAATTAAATTTACTATTTATTTACAACTAATCAATAGAAGTTGTTGAGCTAAAAGATATCCATGCTGATCAAAGCTCCGGAGAAGAGCAGACATTTATAGAAAAAAGTAAATAATAGTGTAATAATTCGCTGTTATGATAATTACATAGAGAGTTTTCAGGAGTATATTTTTTTCTTCAAAACATTGCAAGCCTCTAATGAAAGGGATATAGAAGGAATTTACCTGCAAGACAAAACTGCTTATGTCTACTCTCAAATATCTATCAGTCTGTTCTGCAGAAGGAGGACTGGATTTGACCTATGACTGATGTGGTAGCCAAATTTTTGTTAGGAATTTCACTGTAGCCTCTTCTATTGAAACACTTCAAAAAAATCTACTGTGAAGAATTAAAACTTCTATTTAGTGTTCTGATACTGAAACTTTGTCATTGACCTCAGTGTAATGAAGCTGTCATTAGAATTAAATTTCTGAGTTAGTGTCCATATGGAAAAATTAAAGCATATTGTATGAGAAATGAAGTGGCATGAAATATGGTTAAACAGAAATGTTTTTGCCTTTTCAAGGAGGAAATTAGAGAGTAATAAAACAGTCTTTTGGATGTTTCTAGAATAAAATTTTTGGAGTTTTGTTTTGATTTCCCCCCCCTGGGGTTCTCAAATGTTTACATGTAGAATATAAAACACATTTTAAAGAATAGTAATTTTTAGCTGACTTTATAAATTATTATGCTTATTATAAAACTTAATTTTTGGCTCCTGCTGTATAATCAGAATGCCATATTTTTATTTAGAAGATGAACAAGGAGGAAATTGTCTCTCTTCCTCAAAGGCTTCTTAAGAACAAGAAGTTGTGTGTAAATTCTTACGAGTTAAACTACATGTGAAAGACATTTAGACAACTGGCTTAAAAGAAGAGAGCTGAACTTAACTATCTAGAGTACAGCCGTATGATAGTGGTACCAATCTGCCCAGTAAACAGACAACTTGGTTGATTAAAGTTCTAGCAATTGTATCAAGGTGTAACACTAGCTGTAAGGAAAAAAAACCACAAAACCAACAAAGCAAACAAAACCCAAACTCTGTTGCAGTTCCAGTAATTAGCAGAAGTAAAACATAATTACTATGACAGCAAGGTTAATGGTGTCTCAGTGTAAAGAAGAGGCAGAAGAAACCCTCAAAATTTATGCATGTGTAGTAAGGTGTTATTCTGGCTTTTGAGAACTGTGTAAACTATTCTTTGGGCAGATGATTGCCTGTAATCAGTAAGGTTTCAATGCTTAGAGATTTTTCAGTATTGCAACCGGGACAATAAAATTTTTCCAGTGGATTAGTGTGAGATGGATAAGATGCTAAATAAGAATAAAATGTATATTTACCTAAAAGTCCTTGGTTTAACTAAGCCTTCTTGGGAGGGCTGTGTTTATTTGTTATGTTTTGCTATAGCTACAAATCTGGATTATTTTCCTAAAGCAGAACTTCTTGACAAAATATTTAAAAAATTGTTTGACTTATGGTTACATTTCAGACCTACAACAGTGGCTACAACAACTGGTGCAGTGACTATTCAGAAGCCCTTGGAAAAGGCTGCAAAGCCTCCTTTACCAGTGTTGTGGGGTCTGAAAAAGACAGCAGTCACAGAGGCATAGAATGGTTTGGATTGGAAGGGACCTTCCTAGAGGGTAATTACATGACACAAATTACACTGCAACATGCTGCTGTCTACGCTTACACTCTTTTAACTGATGTTGTAGTCTAGGTGTTAAAAAATGAGGGTGTTAAGTTAAGCAAGATTATTTATTTATTTAATTAGTGAGAAATAGGACAACAAGGAGAATACAGAGTTATACATGACCTTTGCTTAAATATCACAAACCAAAGCAATATGTTTAATGGTGTAGAAGATGGTTAATTACCAAAGAAGCTGAGGAATGGACTGCTGACTTGGATTTCTGGATAGAAAAATAATGTTTTGATGTATTTAGAGATAATGGGGAGGTAGAGGGGGATTTTAGAGGCAACTAGGAAGCAGAATAAAAATCAAGAACAGGAGGGGTCCTTCAGAAGCTATCTGGTCATTTCTATTGCCACCATTTTGGCTGGAGGGACCAAATCATGCTTTAAGCAGATGAAGCAGGTAGCAGAGGGGAAGGAATAGAATAAGGTTATAGAGGAGGGGAGAAATCACTTCTGCATTGGGATCCTATTTCCTTACTTGAATTGACCCCATTTTCCATTACACTGTCCTTATTTTGTATCTCATACCTTCCTTGCTTCCTGAAATATTAGCTGGTTTTCCTCAAAAGGTTTCCAGGGATATCTCTGAGTCATCATTCCAGGTAAAATAAGAAAGAGAGATTTCAATACATCTTTATCCCATATCAGTCCTCTTTATTTGGGGAAAGGCTGGAATTTAGATTTGGAGCCTGTAGCCAAAGTGGGTTAATCCTAAATATAAAAAGGCCCTCTGATCTTCACAGACTCCATTAGATTCAGTTCAGATATATTTGAGTTCTAAGCATTTTGTAATTTGATGCATTTTGGATGTAAGTTAGTGTCCCAAGACACAATTGATTGTCTGGGGTATATGACTTCATCCATGCTAATATGTTAGTATCAAAGGCCTTATGGTTAGTGAAAAGAAAATCACTGAAGAATGAGCATCTGTGATGACTGCCAAAAAGGTTATATTTTTATTAGACAAGAGGGTCAGAAAAATTTTGTTACAATAGATAGGACATTTGGGAACAGATCTTGAAAATGCATTGAGGCACTAGCATTAAAAGAATGCTCTGATCATAAAATTTGTGTGCATGTTGTGTCCCACACCTTAGATGCTGTAGCATCAGTTTCATTTTCCTTTTTTTTTGGTCATATGTTTTATGATAAATTTTCAGTCTTCCCCATTCAAGCAAAATAGCTAAAACTATCTGTTTTATATATTTATATATTTATATATTTATATATTTATATCTGTTTTATATATATAATACTATCTGTATTACAGGATAATAATAATATTATCACTTAACAAATGTAATTAATTTTGTATTGCTAAAATACCCAAAAGAATGGGTCATTGGGACCAGACTGTGAGAAACTGTTCCCTGTGCCAGTTAAGGATTCTTTACATAAGCTTTGGTGAGGTAATGTGTATGATGTGGTATTGTTGTAGAGAGGAAATGCAGTTACTCGGCCAGAATTTCCAGAAACAGAGCATCTCACTTTTTAAATCATTCTTGAGGTTTAAAACTCAATGTTCTGATATTGCTTCTTCTACATGCCCAAGCTGTGGCCTGTTCCTGACTGTCTCTGAATGTGCAGGTTAAATGTAACCCTTCAAAGATATCTAAGGTTGTTTTCCGCAAGGATGGTTTATCCTTTCATTGCATAAATTGAAGTGTTGATTTAATTATACACAGGTTAAATAATTCTCTTTTAAGTTCCTTAAGTCAAAGAATCACAGAATGTCTTTGGTTGGAAGAGACCTTTAAGATCATCTAGTCCAACCTTCGACCCAATGCTGCAAGCTCGCCACTAAACCATGTCGTTGAGCACCAGGACCATATGCCATTTAAATGCCTCCAGGGACGGTGAGTCCACCATTGCCCCGGGCAAACCATTCCCTTTTGGTGAAGAAATGTTTCCCACTATCCAGCTTAAACCTCCCCTGGCTCAGCTTGCAGCCATTCCCTCTGCTCCTGTCACATGTCACCAGGGAGAAGAGGCTGTCCCGCTCCAGCCTTCTGTCAGGTAGTTGTAGAGACCGAGAAGGTCTCCCCTCAGCTTCCTCTTCTCCACACTAAACAACCTCAGCTGCTCCTCACAGGACTTGAGTTCTGTGCCCTTCACCAGCCTTGTTGTCCTTTCTGGACAAGCTCCAGCACTTCTTGTCCTTCTTATAGTGAAGGGCCCGGAGCCGAACACGATATTCAAGGAGTGGTGCTGAGTACAGGGGGTGATCACCTCCCTATTCCTGCTGGCCAAGGTGTTTCCAATACAAGCCAGGATGCCACTGGCCTTCTTGGCCACCTGCACACACTGCTGACTCTTGTCAACTATCAATCAATATCCCCAGGGCCTTTCCCAGCCTGCAGCTTTCCAACCACACATCCCCAAGTCTGTAGCTTGCTGTGGGGTTGTTATGTATTTTCTGTAAAATACAAATACTACTATTTTTCCACTTGCCTTTCCTTCATTTACTTAGACTCTAAAACATCTGGGAGAAGAAATGGACCACATGGCTGCAATGTTGCTTGCTAGTACTATCTTTGCTATGTGACATCTATGGTGAATACTGTACTTCTTACCTATGAATTATTTGGACTTGATGTGTTCTGTTGGTGATGTTCTATATACTGGTCTATAAGATAAGCAGGAAATGAATGCCACTATCAGAGGAAGCTTTGAACTGTGTTCAGGGTTGTTCACTGTTGGTTGGGTTGTGGTGCAGTCGTTCTACAGTGTTGAGTATATAGCATGAGCCCATTGACTTCCTACCAGACTTGCATGTTTACCAAGCAAGGGTGAAATTATTTCAAGTGTAGTTGACAGCAAAGATGTACTTCAATAGCGACATAATTTTGCACCCAGATGATTCCAGCAGGACTTAGCCCCATGGCTTTATTTTCTGATGTCCATGGCTGTATGGAGCAAAATACAGTGCTGATATCAGTGTCTCATGATAACATTTCACAGGTACTATTGTAGTACTTGGAACACTAAGGAGTATTCTCTGTATGTATGATGTATGTCTGCCCCCTGAGCATATGCAAATAGCCACTTCTAAGTGAATTGCCATTTCAATCTGCAGTTAATGCTTCTGGTGCATGCCTCTATTTTTGCTCAATTCCACTGGGTTAAATGGGGAGGGGAAGTTCAGTGCTTAACCCACTTGACGTCAAAAAATGGGATTTGTGTGGAATTCTATACAAGTCTTTTCAAGTAGCTTCTCTTCTACCTGCCTCTGTGAACAGCAAAAAACCTGCAGAATCTCCAAACCAGATAAAATAAGCACTTTTTACATCCTGTAAAACAAAGGATGTGAAACAGAGCTTGGGACCAGCGATGTCAACACCACAAGCATGGCTTTGTTTTACCTGTTCTTTCAGCTCCAAAAATGCATGCTCGGGGGGGGGAAAAAAAAAAAAAAAAAATTTGAAAGACACTTTTCTTATGCTCTGCATGCCTTTTTTCCTTCTGCTTCTTGGCAACCTCCACACCTGCTGTTCTGACTACTAAAAATTGTCCTTTCTTTTGTCCTGCAAGTATTTCTGCTTAAGAGGAGGGGACAAAGGATTCACTAGCATTTTTCTCAGTTGACTCTAATGGGTGTTTTTCATCATTATCTTTAATGGGAGCATGAGCAAGATTTGACTGAAATGTTTCCTAGAATCCAAGGAGTTGTTTGCTTCTTCAGGGAATGCTGATTGCTAGTTTCAGATTTCAAAAGCGAAAAAGCCTTGCCCTTGGAATGAATTTGTACAAGAGCCAACCCATCCCAGAAACACCACCACACACATCGACATGGTAGATTAAGTGTGGAACCTTGCCAGTTCAGCTCAGGTGACTACCTGGCACACTTTATTTCTTGTAAGGAACATCAGCACTACTCTGTAGTATAAAGACAGCTGAGCTGGTTCTAGACAAACCAACATAAATAATGGAAGCAACCTCTATTTCTTCACAGGGTAGACAAGCCTACAGTGTAGGTCTGCACGAGGACATCCAGCATGCTTTTTAATTCACATTTAGAACTGGCTTGCAGTGCATGTTGAGATGTTTTCCTTAGGAAAGTTGGAATAATACTGCCAAAATACTTGTAGTGCAGATCCATCTATGTCAGATAAGCCACACATTGTGTTGGCATAGTAAAGTGGTCCTTGTGAGGAGAAAAAAAAAAAGCGGGGGGGGGGGAGAAGAATATTTGCTAGTTTAACCACAACTGGCAGATTCTTCTAGCACTGCCTCATTAATCAGTGGTTGCACCCTTTCCTGTCTTAGTTAACAGTGCCAACAACATTAGCTGGTTTTCACATTGCAGTGTTTCCTGGGTTTAAAATATGTTAAATAACATGGTGACATTTTTGAGCATTTTGAATTTGACACGTTTAAAGTCATCCTTTTTTTCTGAGTCCACTTTAGCTTTTACTTACTCATATTTTTTTCACTTTTGAGCAAAATAATTTTTGAAACTGTTTTAAAAAGCCAGAGTTACGAAGGTTAGAAACCAATCTGTTTAGATATAAATAATGATTAACAGTGTTCAAATGTGAGAATGAAATGCAATTTAGATGTCAACAGACTTTTATAAGGTTTATTTTTCATGAGGCCATTTTGAGTACCCAAGTGTTCTCATAAAGACTATAGGTAGTTCTTAATTTTATGTGTTATGTATACGACAACATATTGCTGAAACCAAAACTTTACTCATATTTACTTTTCATGAGATTAATTGTTGATTGTAGTACTTTTTTTCTCAAATGGATAATAAAAATATATTAGGTAGCTGTAATGCCATGTTTATAGGTACACATATTCTCAGGTTTTAGAGCTATGCTGTAATAGAGATGAGCAATATTTGTCTAGTAGATTTGGGAGATTTTCAAAACATGCCTGTTATAAAACCTCTAATCTTACCTTCATAAATTCTTTTATTTCTCAAAAACATCTTTAATATTACATGCACAAACTGTTTCCAATAAATAAAATAGTAGAATTTACATTGTTAATTTAAGACTTGGAAATGATAGGTTCTGTACTGAAAGTAGATCAAAAACACAAGCTTAAGTTTCCCTAGAGAAGAGCTGTGGATTTCTTAAAAGCTGAAATGTTAACTTGATTAACAATAGAGATTTGTAGTCACTTTAAAATTAATCCCATCCTGCTGTCAGGTTCTCTTAAAAATTATTACAAAACTGTATATGTTTCCTTATTATTCCTGCCTCATGGAAGACCAAGAGTGTTCAGAATTTCACAGTCAAAATTCAGTTATTTCAGATTACCTTATTCTATTAATAGACCAGGCTTGACAGTTACAGTTTCATTTTACTAGATTTACTTGTTATTTCATTAATGAAGGACTCATTTCAGCTTACACAGCTTGCTAGTCTTAGAAGTTGGTTGCACAAAATCATTCAACTGCCTTGTTTGACTCAATAATTCAGGTATACATCTGAACTGAAGATCATTCATTAAAATTAAGGGTTCTGGGTGGTTGCAAGAAATCTTTGTCTACAGTCATGTATATGAGAATATACAAATAGTAAAACTTAAGAGGCATTCAAAGAATTAGGAAAGGTTGCATCTCCTGGCTGCAGAAAGTGTTTTGGTTGTGACGAGTGAGAAAGTCACTACTGACTTGTAGTTGAAGTCAGTTATCTGTGTCAGTGAATCATCACAACCGCAGCTGCTATTTTACAGAGCTGACTGTCTCCCTAAAGTAATTCCCTCCATCCATGACATCTAATATATACAATAAAGGGACAGTTGTAGGACAGACAACAATCTAAAACTTTCTGACCTTCATCAGCAATAAAGCCAGGAAATCAGATCTGTTCTACCAAATGAAAACATGTAATGAATTGCATCAATAAAATGATTAGCTAACGTTTATTTCCTCTACATTATAGTAATATGTTTAATATCTTTACTTTTACTATGAAGACAGTGAGGAGCTCATCTGTCTGTAAAGATTTTTGTGCTATTGTAGGGAAGCCTCCCATCGGTTAAATTTTGTGGTTGAAAGATCTGAGTGTAGCTCTAATTCTCTATAATTTTTTCTCTTGTAATAAGGGAATCCTTTAAGTTTTTTATCAGATTCTACTGTGCAATGTACTGCATAGCTAGTATAGGAACTGCTAAAATCCCTTTCCATCTTGAATGCATATGATGTGTCTCTCAGGATGTAGGCGTAGGACAGGTTGCAATGTGTTAGTGAAAAAGGAGAGGGGTGAAAGAGGCAGGAAATGAATGAGTGGCTTTGACAGTTGACAGTTGTAGCATGTACAGGTTTCTTGCCTTGTCCTATTAATAACAGCCATAGACTGCTTGAAGTTCACAAGTTGGTCTTCAGGCTGTACTTAATAGCTTTGTTTTTTATGACTCATTCATGTTGTCTTCTCATAACTGGAGAATAGCTGGGGGAAATAATAAACATGGGTGTGTGTGAAGTAAAACAAAGTAGTTAATATTTTCAATTTATAGAATAAGGGGGAAGGATTTCATGACCAAGTTAGTGTAATACAAGTTTTTTTTGTCTTCTGCAACACTAAAACCCTAACTGCAGTGCATTATCTGCCATCGTGTAGAGACTTGCACATGCTTATTAACTTCAAGCCTGTATGTAGTAAGATGTGTTGAGGGAAGAGACACTGAGTGATATTAATGCGGCAGTAGAATCCAAAAGGATGATCTTTGGAGGTCCCTTCCAACCCCTAACATTCTGTGTTTCTACCAGCAGATACTTCTCATAGGTTGTTTCAATCATTTCAAGTAAGACAACTGTCAGCTGAAAGCTAGTATCTGTTTCTCATAAGCATTTTCTTGAGGTTATTGCAGTGTGAAACCACATGTTTTCCTAATAATCAGGTTTTCTTTCATGCCAGTTACATTGCTGCTTTTGTAATAGGACTGTTATTTCATTGTAATAGCATTCATGAACTCATGCTTTTTTAAGCCTATTTTAATGTGAAAAGTGAACAGAGCTGGACTAGAATTTAGGTTTGGATTGCAGCCTTCTCTTTTCCATCTAATTTTAAACAGCCCTCTCAATCACTATGATTCTTGGCTGCATTATTCATCCCCTTACTGCTGCCACAATGTAACCAGTGTTGTCTGTTGTCTTCAGATGAGCAAATTTGTTGAAAGGAGGCCATTTCCCTGATGGTGGTCCTCCTTGTCCCAACGACATAGCCGTGCAGCAGAGCTAATACGTGTCTGAGGTTAATGAGGGTGTTTTCCAGAAGGAAAGTGGGGAATGAGAGATGATGGAAATCAGAGCTTTTCTAGGTACCATTTAATCATAGCTGTGAAAGATGATGACGTCCCAAGAGAATGGAGGAAGAAGCAGAAGGAAGCACATCACTGCAAATGATTTCCCAGGGCCAGGTTGCTGGTACTCACTAAGACTGGAAGGCCTGCTGGGCTTCTGAGTGAAAAGAGAGTGTCATCCTCAGTTATGTCATATCTGGTTGTATGTTTTTACCTATATAGTTATGTCTGTATATAGATGTACTATCTTGGTATAACAGTGATATACGCATAGCAAATATGGTTTTTAAGGAAAGATTGTAAGCAGTGGAAGTTGTTAGCCTAAGAAAAGGCTGTGTGAAGATACGATAGCACTTCTTGTATGTATTAAGTCTGGTGCAAAGAGAGTTGTAATCCATGCATCTGTAGGTAAATCAATCTCCAGCTCCATTGGGGATAGGATGGGCTTGAATCAAAACAGAGGAACAGCAAGTTAGACATAGGCAAACCTTTCTGTCCCTGAGATGAGGAAAACCACTGGAAGGGAATTAATTGCCTGAGAAGGCTGGAAAACCCTTCTGGTTGTGGAGATTCTGTGGGCTTCTGCTAAGAATGGTTTAGGTGTATTTAATCCTGTGATAAAAAGATGGATTAAATGATTTCTTGAATTATTTTTGGTTATTCTGTGCAGAGGGCTAACTTGTGAGGCAATGCTGATGTATTTAACAAATTCTCTTGCTAGTTCTTTTTGTTCTTTCTAATAGCCAAAAAAATGCAAAATGTGCAATGTTTTTCAAACATCTCTTCTAAACGTAGCTTTTCTTTACCTTCAAAGTGAGGGGAAAGTATTTCTACATAAAAGTCTTGCCACATAAAATGGTTATTTCTCTTGGCAGGATTTCTTTTCAGTGATTCAGATGCCCTTCAAGAAAAGACAGCTAGAGAAAACTGTAAGGATTTCAAAGCAATGTAGAGTAAGAGCTAAAATGTCACAGTGTGTAAGTAAAAAGTAGAATCTGGTGTAACAATCTGATACGTGTATCTGGTCCCTGCACCTAAAGTCCATGGTAAGGATGGAGATTAAAGGCAAACACATTTGATTTCTGTTGTGGTGGTGAGATTAGAAGTTACAGTGCAGTTGCAGGCTCTTCCTTGGCGGAAACAAAAAGCCACCCACCTGCCATGTCTCATGTTAATATTTGTTCTCCCTGATCATAATGTTATAGCACCTTTCCTTTGAATATTGCTCTCTTTGACTCATTCATTGTTGCGTCTTCTTCAAGGAAAAAGAAATATTCCTAATGTAATCCTTATTCCATGAAAAGATAGAAAAGCAATTAAAAAAACTATACGTAAGGACTATTTCTTCTATTTCCTAGTAGACGACATGTTGAAACAGTGGTGTGGGGGGGAAGCCTCTAAAACTGTGATTCCTCAACCATTTCTTTAGTCTCCTTTATCATGCACCTACAGATACTTGGGATTGCTAGCAGAAGGGAGGAGGTAGCGCAAGGCTATGAATCCCAAAAGGTATGGAAAAGGATGGGCATTCTCCTTCCCTTCACAATGACCACACATAAGCTTACAATAGTGCATTATAAAGTGAAATTGGTGCATTAAACCACCCTTCTAATTTCTGATTTACAGTACTAGAAAGAAAAACAAATCTGTTAGCCTCCTGGCCCTCAAATTTTATTTAAAAAACAAAACAAACAAACCAAAACCAAACAAAACAACCCACAAAAAAAAAACCCCAACAGAAACTGCAATGCAAAGTACCTTTCTTCTTTCCTTCAAATGTAATTCTTTAATTTTTAAGTGCTCTGTCAGTCTTGACTAATAATAATCATGAAAAGTTATTCAGCTGGGTGACTGCTAGCTACCGTGTTTCTATCCTCTATTCTGTGGCCTAGCAATAGGAAATACTTTGTACAATCTAGGCCCTTTCTTGTAGCGTGCCACCTATTCTCCTGCCCATCTCTTTTACCTGGCTGATTGATCTCTTAACAGCTCAGAGACATCCTCCTGAGACTGCACTAAATATGAGCTGCTGTAGTCAGGCAACAGCATGTTAAAAAAAAAAAAGAAATAAAAAAATTCAAAATTGTCAAGTAGTGAATGGTTTGTCGTATCTCTGTCCTCCTGAAAATGGTCAGATTCAGTTTAATCATCACTGAAGCAGTGATATAAAATTGGAAAACATGTAATGATGACATATATGTATATATGTATACATATGCATGGATTCTGTCACCCTCCTGGCCTTTAATGTGGGGCCCTAGTGTTCTAGCCTCTTATTCTGGTCTTCCCAGCTGGCACTTAATAGAATACAAGCATCACAAGATTTGGATTAAAATGCCAGTTTCATTGTTGCCAGTTCTGTTGGACATAATTGAATAAATCTTCCCTTCCCTGAAAAGCTTCTAGATTTCTACATACAGTACTGGTTAAAAAAATTACCAGTAAGGCTGTACATACTCAATTGCTAACAAGACTACTTTTCAAAAAACATGCATCTTATTTCCAGTCTGAGTTAGTCTTCCATAACTGGTATGTCTTTTTTTTTTTTTTTTTCTTTTTTCATGATTCTCACTGCCTGGTCAAATTTCATGCTACTAAGTGAGATATTTTACAGAAATCTGCTATGCTATTACTATCCTTAAGCTACCTTCATCAACAACAGCACTGAGAGAAATAGAATTTATTTTTCCATAAGCCCATAGTGATATGGATTAATTATATAACTCTCCTGAATTATTTATTAATTGGATTCTAGATTATCAATTCCATTAACTTTCTGTAGATTCACATCATGATCACAAGCTTGTAATTAATCTCATTTACTTCTAAAAATGTCCTTAGGTTTCTTCAGGTCTTCTAGAAGCTGCCATCTTTCTCCAACAACTGAAAAAATATATGTATTCCTCAGCCAGCTCTTTGGAAATACCTGAATGCAAAGTATGTAGAATTGCAAATACCAAGTTACAAACCTTAGTATCAACTCAGTAATGTCATCCTAAATTATCTTGATATGGAAATATTTAATAGTCTCATCTATACCAAACATCTGTCTCTTCCCAGATACACAACGAAAGTGCTTATTGATCTCTTTTTTAATTAACTTTTACTAAAGCCAAGATTTCCCTCTAGTAATGAATCACTATCAGAATTCCTGCAGCTTTACGCAGGAATACATCTTATTCTTTTTATTCCTCACAATATTGGCAACAGTTTGTTCTTTGTATCTGTTTTTCTTTATTAAACTCGTACCTTCTTAACCTCTGGCCTATATTAAGTATTCTTTTTTATGCAATTCTGATTTTAAGCCTGCTTGGTGTTTTAATTAATATGATGTTCCTTCTCAAAAGCAGTGGCCGCCTTTTCAAACCCCACTAGATGCTTAGAGAAATATTCTTAATTAGCTTTCGTAGTTTTCTGCACTTTTATTTTTTTCCTCATGGTCCTATGGTTTCTGATTGTTTTCCCCTCAGAAGAACTAATTTATAGCTATAAATAAGGTGCTTTGGATGTTAATGATGCTTACAGATAGCAGTATATAAACTGTCATGGTTTCTTTTACAAAAGTTACACTGGTTTTTAGGTGTGATGACTTCTTAGAAAATCTGCTTGTGCCAGCATTTTTTGTTAGTGAGAAATCTTTTCTCTGAGCACTTTGTAGATAGCACTGTTTCCTCTCTTGTGCCCACATTACATACAATTTAGTTATTCATGTTAACGATGATTTTCACCCCCTCCTTTTTTGTCACATACAGGTGCAATTGTCCTGGGGTTTTAATCTGATTCAATAGATCGCAGTAGACACCTGTTAGCAAACTACCAACTATTGATATGATAACACACTGGTTTCACAAGCATTTAACATTACGTTGCTCTTGAGCTGTCAGAGTAGTGTAATTTTTGACATAAATTGCCATTTTCCTTTCTTTTTTCCCCAAGTTGCTTGTTTATAAACACCCAAGAATTAGACTCGCCCCACCAGCTCTCAGTAGCATCATCTAGGCTTTCTGGTTTATAGCCCAAGCTCCCAGTGTTGATGTACAAATCAATAAATTACCTCTTTGTTATCCCCTAATATTAATGTGACTTCAGGATGCTGAAGATCTTATATGTCCAGCGTTAGTATGTATTAGCAGTGACAACAGGGTAGGGTACCAGACAGCCTACTGATATTGATGGTGAGACTTTGAACAGAGTCTCTGCTAGAGCTGTAGAATGTGCAGCTGGTGGTGTTGAATCAATGTGGGTATAAGATGCATTTGGACTCCCCCTGTTGTGGGACTGTTGTGCAAAAAACTAGGATAGCCTTTTTATGGTGACTGCCAGCCCAACTACATCACATCTGCCCCCCCCCCCCCCCTCTGTTTCTAGAAAAACAAGAAATAGTAATCCCATTAAATGCTCTAATTCTAATGAAGACACTTTTTGAAATGTTTCCAACGATCTCAATTGCTCAACCCACTTTCTGAACGACTGCACCCTCTAATGGGGTAAAACAGATTGACTTTCAAAGCAGACAATTTATTTTTATATTGTTTATATCCTTCTAGTCCTTATAGCCATAGTGCAGCAGCCCATTCTTCTGACAGTAGAACAAGCACAGTTTTTCTGGGTGGTGTGAATATGTGATAAAGACTATATATGATTCATCTCTACCCTCGGTTAATGAAAAGTATGTAAAATAAGTGTATACATTCATGATGACATAAGAAAGGAGTTTTAACAAAATCATAGAAAGGAGAATTTATTTCACTTCTAAGTCCAGGGGGAAAAAAAAAAAAAAAATTAATTTTATTTTGTGTGTGTGTGAAGCCATCTCATTTTACCAAAGTCTTATTGGGAAGTAAAATTTTGAACAATGAAAATGAGGTGAAACACACTTAACCATGATGTTGCGTCTTGTCAAACAGGTAATTCTCTAATGGACCAATGAAAGCCAGCTATGACAAGTTGTGGTCAACAGTCCTTGAATGTGCTGATGGTTCTGCTTTCATTACTCTTGTCAGCAGGTAACTTTTATACTTTGAATTTATCTTTCACTGATGTGTGCCACAGGGAAAATTTAGTTGCAATTTAATGCTGAGTTCCTACAAAACAAAGATGATCAAATGGGTTGTTAATTGAGTAATAAATAAGTAAAGCCTCTTTGTGTTTATGAACTGGAAGGTGGAATTTGAAATGCAAGTGAAAATTCCATTTAAGGAGGAAAAGGTGGTGGGGTGCTGCATGGTAAAGCAGGATGAAAATTTCAAAGACACAAAGCTATTGTCTTGATATGCTAGTATCTCAGCTCATCTAAATTAAAAAAAAAACCCAAAAAACCAAGCTCTAAGCCTCTGTACAATTCAGCCATTCTGCTAAATAACCCACTGTGAGAAGCAGAGCAAGTCAGGCACACGAGAGTATGTAAACATGTGAAGGGTTGAACTTGGAACTTCAGCTATTCTTGAGATGAGTACATGTTAGGTACAATTTAACCTGTCTTATAGATAGATATGTAAGAAGAATGTGTGACATCATGGTACACAAATATTATGTTATTCTTCCTAATCTAAAGAATTGACTGGACCAGTGAGTGGTTCCAGAGATTTTAATCCTAATGCTTATTTATGTCATGAAGTTTTTCTGTAATGAACGGATTTTTTTTTTTTTAATTGCAAAGTTTCGTAGTACAAATAGATTTGGTTCTGTGATCTTTTAACTCTCAGTGCAACCTCTTTTATCCTCCATTCTTGAAGCACTTCTTAGTGCAAAAAGAAGTACCTTTTTTCCATCACTGCTGCGTATTCCCCTGTACTACATCACATTTGTAACCATCATACTTAAAGCTTTACTTAAAGTATCCTTGTGCTCCAGTAAGAGTTGTCTGTGTGATGCCTACTGTTAGGTCTTTGTCAATTAGTTCAATGTGTGTTTTGGTGCCCATGAGTCTCTTTGCTTGTTTTCAAGTGTCCAAGTTGATTCTTTCTAATAGTAGTTCATCATTTAGCTATAACTGGCATGGTCCTTTTGCTACCAATGTAATATTATCAACTAGACTGTTTCTTTGCTTTATCTTAAACCACAATTTGTCTTTAGAGTCCTTCCACTGATATCCCTATGTATGGCACTGCATCCCTAGTTATGCAACTACCCTTCTATCTACTAGAATCAAGTACAAGGGTTGTAGCAGCTTCTTTGTTGTTTTCCAGGTTAAAGTAATTTCAGAAAGCTATTTCCTTGGTATACGAATGAAACCAATTATTCAAGAAGACTTCAGTGAATATATCCCAATGATCAAACATCACAAAACTTCTCTAGCTGCTCCAGTTTTCATACCTTTACCAGTCTTTATAGGGTACTTCTACTAGAGACCTTCTGAGATCCTACTTTTCCAACCATTTTCCTCAGGATTATATAAGTACCTATGTTCCAGTTGAACATGACACTGCGATTATACGACGTGAGCAAACAGAAGTAGTCAGCCACTGGTGTATATATACAAACTCATTCACTCAAATCTAGACACAAAGCCAGTTTTCTTATATACATTTTTTTCCCCTTAGAAGAAAAGTACTGCCTCTGAAGTATAGTGTTTTTATTTGAAACTAATTACATATAGCTTTTACTTCTTACATAATTTATCTATAAACATCTCAAACTATTGTCTCTGTAAACATGTATGTTATCTTCTTCTTGCTCCTTGGCTAATAGTATTTTACTACCTGACATCCTTTATTAGCATGTAGAGCACAGGCTTAATTAGAAATCATGACAAGCCTTTCATGCCAGCTTAACTCTGCTCCTTGGGGAATTTTATTGCTGACATCTGTAAGAGTGGGTTGAGGTCATTACTAACTCACATTTTACAGGATGAAATTTATGATTTTGCAGACAGCATGAATGTAGTTTTTTTATTTATTTGTTTTGTCTGAGAATGGTCAGCTTCCATAAAGGAAAACTGCTGGCTTTATGCAGTGAGGATGATGGGGGAGAAAAAAGGATGCTGCTTTCACTGGAATTATATGACCATAATTTTTAAACTGAACTGAAGTGAAAATCTGATGACAAGACAGAGTTCCCCAGATTTACAGACTTCTGTCTGTAAGATCATGCTTTACTTCCAAGTCATGGATATACTAAGATTCACAATCTCAGTACTAAATTTCTAAAATCTATATGCATGGCTGAAAACTGCACTTAACAGTTGGCCTTTATTTTCACTGGCTCCACAGGTGGAAAGAAAGTTAAGGGCATGAGTAACAGAAAAGTTACCAGAGGGGCTGTTCTCAGAACCCAGTCTACATTGTGTCAGAAAAGGAGAGAAACAGTGACAGTGGAGGAGAGGTGCGGTCAGATACCAAGGTCATGACTCAGAATGAGGATGGAAGTTTGGCAGCTGTGCGGTTAGGAAGGAGATGCAGTTGCCTAACATGGGCAAAATGGTTTCAGGGCAGGGATAAGTAACACTGAAGAGAAAGGCTTCAGTTCAGAGTAGGCAGACTATAGCCCTGTTTAAAAAAAAATAATAAAAAAATAACTTAGATTGAGAATACTGAAACTTCAGACTGATTTTATTTCATTGCTATCAAGGTCACAGTGGCATGCAATGTTAGGATTTTTGAACACTTACTAGTTGTGCAGGCAGTACAAGGAATGCATAATAAAGGGAGCATGCAGTCATGCCAGAAGAATACCCTCTCTGACCACTAACTCTTAGATTTGCTTTGCAGTAGTGTTGATACTTCTATTCATTTCATGCATTGAAACACATTTATGAAATCAGAGATGACAGCAAGGCTTACCCTAACAAGCAAAACTTGACATTATTTGCACATTACAGTATTTCTTCTTTGAAGTAGGAAATGAACATCCATATATCAAAATTATCAAATGATTGGCATTGTGCTGAATAAAATGCATACATGTGAATATTTCTGTGGATCCATATAGAAAGTTTAAAGACCAGCCATTCTGAAGGCCTTGGGGCTTTAAAAGCTCAGTAGCTAAATTAAAAATTTTATCATCATTACACAGATATCTAACTGTGAACAGACAGGAAAATAACAGTTTGATGTATACCGACTGTTAACGTTTTAAGGTAGAGTACATAAATCTTCAAATGAGTTTAAATCAGTCATTTGAAGCATGACAGCGTATTCTTCTCTTGCAATTAGTAGGAACAGAGATAGGAGCATCTATATCACTTACCTGTTCAATAATACTTTTCAGAAATAGAATGAGAATTTGCACATGGAATTCCACTTCAGAAGCAGCTGCCATCTCTGCGACAGGTAGCTTAAGAGCTTTTCAGGAAAAATAGTTTTATCTGAAGTATTTCCATAGAAATAAGGATCTTTAATCCTCAGGATTTAAGCAAAGTTATTTTCAGGAAAAAGACTCTCTTAAGAAAAAATTACACTTTGTTTTTGGATCTCTGCTTTTCAGAGAAGAAAAGGCAGCAAGTAAAATGATACAGATTACAATTAATTTGATAAAGTTCTTTTCACTATATACTAGGGTGGGGGTTTATCCAAAAATTGCTTGGGCTGGGCATCAGTCTGCTGGTAGTGAGTGACTGCTTTAGCATCACTTGGGTTTTCTTCTTATTCACTTATTAAAAGATCTTTATCTTAGCTCACAAATTTTCTCACTTTGCCTTTCTGATTCTCTCACCCATCCCCCTGGGAGAGGGAATGAGCAAACATCTGTGTGGTACTTAGCGGCCTTACCAGGGTTAACACACTACACACTTGGTGACTACCAAATTCAGACTGCAATTCAACCATCATGTTATGCTCTTACTAGTGCGTTTATTTTAATCACTGACACACCTTTTACTATTTAAGGATTTGCTTAGGAGTGCATTTTATTATAGACATCCTCTGACCTGACAGTATTTTCATTCTGGTTTCATTCTGTAGTCATCCTTCCCCCAGTTTTCATCCCCAAAGAAGTCTGAGGTTTGTTTATCTGCTAAAATGGGCAAAGGGCTAGTCTAGGGATCAGGGGACACTTTCACATAAGCTTTTCAGTAAACCACTTTGCAGTGACAAGCAAGCTAAACTTCTTAGGGTCCTTTAGCCCTCCAGTGAATTCTCACAATGCAATGTCTCTCTCAGAGCACTGAATAATTTCAGAAGCATGGAAGTATTTGAAGGGCTAGATTTAATTTTTATAACATGAACTAGATGTGTGTATGAGTCGGGTGTAATCTTACAGACCTGCTGTTCACTTATGGTAGGTTAACACAACTTAAGCTAAATTGTAGTAATAACATACAAAAAAAAAAAAAAGACATTTTATTATCCTGTTATTGTCAAAACTAGTTCTAGCAATAAATATCTTTCATTAAAATATCCCAAACTCAAAACCACCATCTATACTGGAAGCTTCAAAAATTACTAACGTGTAAGTCACCAGAATAATGTAACTTTTAAAAGAAAGAAATAACTTAATATGGAGCTGTAAAAGGCATTCCTCCTGCATTTTGAAAAAAAAAAAAAATTCTTTTCTGATAAAATTTGTGTTGCACTCCGAGGCTTTGCAGGTATCAAAGAAGAAAATTTTGTTTCCTGGGAGCAGCTGATGTAATCAAAAGTACAGATATTCCAACTAAGAAGGAGTAAGTCTAGATGTCTAAAAAGGGAGAACTGTCAAACTGATCAGTTCAGATCAATTATATTTTCTCTATGGCTGTAAGTAAAGTAGTACATACATTAAGCCATCTAATTCTGTTACAAAATCTGTAGGTTCAGTGAAAGTCACCCTTCAGCTGGATAGGGAGAACACAGGATGAAGTACGGAGAAAAAATCCAAACCTGTGTTCAGGATGTAAGCAATCCCTGCAGGAGAAGAATGGAAAGAAATTTTTCTTTCTAGAGAGTTTATGGCACAGCTTTTTTTCCAATATAGCACATGTGCATCTTCCTTTGAAGCATCTGATGATGGCCATTTATCAGAGAAGGATTAGATGGGTGATCTTCTGGAAACTGTAAAAAAAAAGATATCGTGGATAAGCATCAAAATTGGAAGTGCAGTACTACACTATGAAGGCTACCCCTTCACTTGCATGTATTAGATCCAATAGTAAGACTTACTTTCTGTTTGACATCAGGCATGGACTCACCTTTTTTCCTAGTAATGAGGACTAGTGGAACTACATATATTGGACTGAACAGCCCAAGGAATTCTTAGATGGAACTGGAGACCTGTATTTAAGTAACGGAATCAAGCTCCTGTTTTTGTTGGAAATCAAATAGTTAAGCATTCTATTTAGTTAGTGGATTTCTCCTATCTGATACATCTCTTGTATTGTTTTCTAGATTTAACTTTTTCAAAAACAAGTGAAGCACAGTTAAAACTAAAATGATGATGGGACAGAGCGCAACCTCAGCAAGCTTGCTGTTGATACAGAAATGGGAGGAGTGGCTGATGCACCATAGGGTTATACTGCTATCCAAAGGAACCTGGACAGGCTGGAGAAATGGGATGACAGGAACCTTCCTGGGGAGGAACAGCCTCAGGCACCAGTATATGCTGGCAGCCCGCTGGCTGGAAAGCTCTTGGTATTTGTGGATCCATTAGTAGGAGTGCTGCCAGCAGGTTGAGGGAGGTGATCCTTCCCATCCACTCATCACTGGTGAGGCCATACCTGTAGTACCGTGTCCATTTCTGGGCTTCCCAGTACAAGACAGAGGTGGAACTACCAGAGAGAGTTCAGGAAGGGGCCACTGAATGATGTATGTCACTGGAGAATCTCTTGTACAAGTAAAGGCTGAGAGAGTTGGGACTGCTTAGTCTAAGGAAGAGAAGACTCGGGGAGATCTTATCAGCATCTACAAATACCTGAAGGGGTGATGTAAAGAAGATGGAGCCTGTCTTTTTTGGGTAGTGCCCAGTGACAGGACCAGAGACAATGGGCGCAAATGGAAACAGAGAAGGTTCCCTCTGAACATCAAGGAACACTTCTTTTTTTCATTGTGAAGGTGATAGAGCACTGCTAGATAGGTTGCCTGTGCAGGTTGTAGGGTCTCCCTCCTTGGAGACATTCAGAAGTCATCTAGCCATGGTCCTGGCACCTGGCTTTAGGTGGCCCTGCCTGAGCAGAGGTGTTGGACCAGATGACTCCAGAGGTCCTTTCCAACCAAAACTTTTTGAGTTTTTTCAAAACTTAATTAATCTTAGAACACTTTCATTATTGCTCTGTTAATTAACGGGGGGGGGGGAGGTTCAGGGAAGTACCTGTTCAAAGAAATACATATTAGTGAAACTATATGCTTCTTGGATTTTGCAACATAATTGGAACATGCAGTTTAAAGAGTTACAGAGGGTTTTGAAAACCTAAGCCTAAAGAAAGGCAATTTCTTTACTGGTGATAGCATCCTCAGATATGGAACACACATTTTTTCTCAGGCAGGGTAAGAACAAATTTGTAATTAGTTTTCATCATATCATGTTCATTTAGAAAGATTATTCTTCTAGCATTTTTCAGTTCCTACAAGCCTTCTACAAAGGCTTTTCTCTTTTGTTAATGATGACAGATATGTGTGTGCGTGTATGTCTGTGTGTGTGTGTGAGTATGTATATATATATAAATGCAAAATCATTTACAGTGGTTTTCCTTCAGTCAGAGGGCAGTATAAGTTACCTTTTTTTCTATTCAGAGTAGTATTCCTTTTTTTTTTTTTTTGTTGGTTTTTTTTTTGTTCTGGGCTCCCTCTATACACACAAATAAAGAAGTGATCTCTGTCACAGTGCTTAAAATGTGACTAGAACTACAGAGAGAGAGAGTGAGAGATTCTTGAAATTAATATATTTTACAAAATTGAGGAACAGAAGTGGTAGGAATGAACTTTAAGCAACACAGAAAGGAATGAGGATTAGGTAGATAAGGAGCACAGAAGCAATTACAGATCAACAAGGACTATGTGCAGAGAGATACTATACCGTTAAGCTGAATCCATGTAAATCTTTAACCTCTTGTACTGATAAACTGATAGAACAATCATACACCAAGTTACAAGGATTAATTCTGTCAGTCTAAAGTGAATATTGATTGGTGCAACCTTATGAAGTGCACTACCCACAGCATTGCTGTTCCTCTCTTCTCTAATCAGAGTGGAAACATTTCGCTGCTAAGAGTATTCATACTCTTGACTTCTACATTTCACTTTCCCTAGAGTGTAAGGCCTTTGGGGGGTCCATATAGTATGTGTCATTTTAAACAATGCTATAAGGCTCTACCATAATGCAACCTTTAAATCAGCTTAAATGTTGGCAGTATGTGGAACCAAATATTGTCTCTTACAAGACCTTTCAGCTCAACCAGGAAGTTGTGTGTTGATTTTGACCATGCTGGAAGGGATCTGTATCGTGTTGATTAGCTCAGGGAAGCTCAGATGATTGTGAAGCTCCCCATTCAGAGCTGTTTGCAACCAGCAGTCTTAGATCAAGAAAGCAGGGTGCTTTCATCTGCACACAGTCTTACCATGTAGATGTAACTGTGGTGTGCTAGTCGCCACACAACAGTCAGCCTCAAGTCCACATTCAAAGGATATATATGGAGAGCATTTCTTTTCTTTTTGTTTTGTTTTGTTCCTTTGTTTTTTATCCACCCACCCACACAGGAAAAGCAATAGTGAAATCAGTGTGCTGTATTCCTGTAAAAAAAAAAAATTCTCAGAGAATAAACACTTTACATGAGAATTTAATAAAGGTGAAATGTAAGAACTCCCAGGAATAGCTGTATTTCTATTAGTTCTATCTGTTTGTAAATTCAGAGTTGCTAGGATCTGTTGTACTGTTTTGTAATTACTATTTCTGGCAGAACAATCCTTAGCAAATAATGACGTTTATGTAGAGAAGTTACTTTCTGTCAAGAACAGTGAAGTGCCATCAAACTTCTGTTGCAGTTTTACATAGACTTTTTTGTTTCTATGCAAGTCAAACTTGAGCATTGTTGGGTGTTTATGGGTGTCTGTGTATTTAGAGCAGCAGGACAAAAACATTTCCCTAAATATTTTTGTGTTTGTTGGCATGGAGGGCATTTCTTCTTTCCCCTTAAAAGAAATAATAGTAATCAGAAACACAGTGACAATAAAAGTCAATATAAACCAAGAGGCTAAATATTGCAGTCTTTTAGTACTAAATGTTACGATGTTGAAAGTTCTGAAATACTAGTGTTTTTCTAAAATCAAATAATCAGTAAAAGAGTATAGTTCATAACATACAGATTACACAGCTGACTCACTAAGCCAATGTTCTTCTTTGTTTTACAGTGTTGTCCGCTCATTTTCGGGTCTGCGAGCCATATACGGACTACAAGGGTCGCTACCACTTTGGTTTTCACTGCCCCCGTCTTTCTGACAATAAATCTTACATCTTTTGCTGTCACCATAACAACACAGTATTTAAATACTGCTGCAATGAAACAGAATTTCAGACTGTTATGCAGATGAACTTAACAGGGAACGCAGATGGATATATGCATAAGTAAGTAAATGAGTTTTAAAGTACTCTTCACCAAACTGTTCCTGGTCTAATAACGTAGTCTGAGGTGTACTTAATGATGGAACAATTAGAATAATTGCACACGCAGGAAAACATCGCTAAAAAGTTTTTGCTGTTTCAGAACTCCTAAAAGAAAGAGTATTTTAGGATATTTCAGCCTTGCTTTATTTGCTTTGACGCGGGCTGTAAAAGTTGCATGTAAATGTAACAAATATAAAGTTACATATAAAAGTTCCAAAAGTCTTTCTCCTGAGCCCAATCTGATTCAAACGATGTTTAAATTTGTATCAGTAAAAATAAACCCCAAAGCAGGCTGTAGGGGAGAGGGAGTGAGTTGACATCTTCCGTATCAGCTCAAATGCACTATTTTAAATCTCTGATGTCTTGAAGGTAAAAGTCTTGTAGTCACTGACCTCAGGGAATGGAACGTATTTGCTTATATACCAACGTTGTGTGGTCTTCTTGCCTGTTACCTGGAATACTTCCATGTACTGCTGGGGCCTATCCTCAAAGATAAATGTCAGTAACTTTTTTTCCTAAAGAACCAATAAGTAGCAAGTAGATCTTTGTTACTGATTGCCTATTTGTGAGACAAAAGTCTACACTGGTGGTCTATCTTCTATTTAGTATTTGATGTTCAGGCCACAGTAATCTGTTGCAATTTCTCTTGGTGCAGAGGGTAACTGTCAGCTGATGTAAACCCTCAAGGTCGAATTCTAATCTCTCTGCTTTCCCCAGCCATTTTATCCTGATATCCAGCCCCTCCAGGGAAACAAAGAGGCAGATTAAAGACAACTGGAATACCAGTCTACTGCTTTTTCATTTACTATAGGGAATTTAGTGTTTTCTTCTGCAGCGCAAAAGTCCATCAGTGTGTTGTCGTTCATCCCTATGGCAGCAGGTGCGAGGCTGCTAGGAGACTGTGGTGCTGGAATACTGATCTCGGCTCTTTTAACTCACCCTGTGCAGCTGCATCCAGCAGCAACCAGCTCCTGGAGTCAGCAAACTGTCATCTTCCTTAACAACCACTCCTCGTGCAGCTCTGCCTAGGGAAGTTTGGATTTTGCATAGATAAAGTCACATACTCTTAACTCTTACAGGTGTTAAAGTGACAGCCACCTACTCTGAAGATGTCTGTGTACTCTGGAGTGTAAAAGACAGACAAAAATAGACTCTTACAATATAAGATACCTTTAAATCAATGTGGATCTATGCTGTCTTGATACTGTATGGGCATCTCGGTCCTTGAGCTGAAATTTCCTTTCCTTGGCCTTGTAGTACCTCTGGGAATATCATGATAACATGCTACACAGAAAACTGGGGAAACACTTCCATTCTTAACAGGCCCATTTAAAGGCCATCCATTTTCTTCCCCCTTTGTGCAGTCTGGACGATCTAGAAACTGGTTAGCACTCTTCCCTCAGGCTGCTCAGCTCTGCTAACATACATGCTTTCAGGCAACCTGGTGAGTTTATACCCCAGTATGCCCCAGTGCCTCCATGCAACACATGCTCTACCTGTGCTCTGTGGTGAAAGTAGGATCTGTTCCCCTGTTGGTTACTGGGATGACCATGCTACGGCAGCAATTGTATGCCAGCCTGGAGAGGTCCTCACAGGACTCTCAGTACAGAAGGGCTGTGTGTGTACTCTCAGACAGAGCCAGAAACTTCACACTCCAAGTGATAAAAACAGTCTCAAGAATGGATTAGTGTGGTAATTGCCCCCACACTTTCCCAGTTTTTTTGTCTTGCACACAGCAGATTTGCTTTATTCCTTCCCTTCCTCTCTGTAAACCTCACACCAACCCTGCTGACCAACATCTGACTACCAGACAGACTCATCACAGAGTCTGGGATGTTATTGGCTAATTGTAGATCAGCTGTTTAAAGCCAACGCTTCAGGCTTTTTCAGGTATCTCAGCAGCTGCTCCATGTACTTATGGCCAGAGCTTACTAAGGTAAGGGCCTTCTGTTCTTCCTTTCACCAACAACCTGAACTGGACAGAGTAAACAGCCTCTTTTCAAAGCAGACATGCAGAGAGGAATGGGTAAAGTCTGTGTTTGCACGTACGCTCACATCTCTACATGCACACCCACAGAGATAAATACAGGGCTGGTTGCATTACAGGGCTGTTGTGTGTGAGCACTTCCTCAATGGAAAAAGGGTAATTTGGTATTCTATCAACTACACAATGTTAATAAAAATATTTAGAGCATAGTATCAGTTGTGATGGAGAAAGAGCCACCTCTATAGACTTTGTTGGTAAGATTAATTATTAATTGTTGAGAACAGCCTGCACACTATTTACTATATAGGATGGGGCCAGTCTCTTTTCAGTGGTGCCCAGTGGTAGGACAAGGGGCAACTGGCTGTGGATTCTTCTTCCCTGGAGACTTTCAAAACCCAGCTGGACTCATTTCCTGTGCAGGTTGCCCTGGGTGATTCTGCTCTGGCAGGAGAGCTAGACTAGATGATCTCCTGAGGTCCCTTCCAGCCCCTGCCATTCTCTGATTCTGCAATACACATTTTCACTCTAGAATTTCCTGTGGACATTTTCCTGTGGACAGACTTCACCAGTGCAGTGAGATGAAGGGAAAGCTCCTCACCCTGAGCTCACTGAGATTGGTAGAAAAATTCCTGATAATTTTTATATGCTGTGGAAGTGCAGAAAAAAAAAGTGAATCCTAGATGCCTACATTAAAAACATTGTAAAAAGCATCTTAGTTTTTACTCTGACTTTATTTAAGATATATGATAATTTAATGTTATTTGGATTTTAATATATCCAAGGTTAACTTTACAGTAACAAAGTCAGCTCTTTGTTTAGATCTAATTTCACACACCACTGGAAAAAAAAAAATTCTGATGAAACTTACTGTACTGTGGCCGGGGAGAATGATTTAGGATACAGGAATAGCAATGAGCTGAAAAAAAAGGATTATAGTTTTCAGGGAAGAGTGATTCAATATTATTACTCGATTTATTTCAATATTATTATTTGGTTTCTTTTTTCCCTTAGCCATTCTTGTGTTCAAAACAAATTTCTTATTTTATAATGCAGTTGAGGGAAAAAAGTAATGAAGCGACTTGTTACTTCTTTCTCATAGCACAGCTAAAAAAAACCATGTTTGCCTTCTGCAGTCACACAATATAACTATAACCAGGTTTATTTATGGGGTTTTTTCATTACTTCAACTAAATATTTCTATGTTTTTATAAGAGCAGAATATTGGGCTATTATATCTTGGCAATGATGCAGATTAATCATTCTACAATATTTTTTGATGTGAACAATTCATTTACTATTAAACAGATAAATACCAGTGATGTCTGACAGACAAGTGAAGTTCTGCCATCCAAAGTATTTTTTCCATAAAAATTTGTCTAATAAGCTGTTTAACTATTCTTAAAAATAGTATTCACTTTAATATTTATACTCTCTCATATTTTCTTTTATGCTTTCTTTTGTGGATTATCAGCAGTACTACTATTCTAGAGGTCCTTAATCTGGGACTAAAACAGTGTTGCAGCAGTCTGTAATGCATCTGTGTTTTTCCTTATTACTTATTCCAGTTTTCAGGGTTAAATGGCTTTTGCACAATACACTACAACATTGCACCAAAAGCAGTTTAAGGATAGAATGACACTTTCTCCATGTATAGCGTGTTCCTTGCAGAGCTGGCATTTGCTTAAATATCTCCCAGAAAGTCATCTTTACAAGAAAAAAAACAAACCAAAAAAAAACCCCAAAAAAACCAAAACAAAAAAAAATATTAAATCCACTACCTAATGTTGCAAAAAGAAAAAATTGATCTGGGAAGACCTCTTAGGTACTACAGTAACAGATTCTACAGGAAAACAGAGGATTGGGCAATGGCCTTGAGATAATAGTAAAATTAAAATGGGGCCGGGTGGAATCACATTTAAATTGTACATGCACAAGCTGCACAGATTTCATCAGTTTTCGAAATACCAAGGCATTTGCTGGGATATAAGATTGCATTACCTTGGGCCAACACTTAAAAAGTGTTACTACTGCAAGTATCAGCCTCATTTAAGGAGACTAGGGAAAGAAACAGTTTCCATGGCCATCTGCCTGCGGTTAAACGCATCAGCTGTAGATTCTGCTCACCATTGTTTTGATTTGTTGCTTTCTTCAAGCCTTAAATTCCCAAAGTAATTATTTTCTACTTGTGTGCTGCACATAAAAAACAACAAAGTCTTCAAAAAAAAAGGAAAAAAGTGTTCCTGGTCCTAACCTGCTTGTCATCTGTCTGAAAAAGCTAGGAAGGAGGAGTCACATGGGTAAGAGCAATAATAAAAGAACCTGTCTTTTCATCTATGTGTAAGGATGTTAGAGAAATCTAAGCAGGATTCTGTATATGGAATAGGAGGAGATGGGTGGTAAAAGTATTGTTCTCGGAGAGCCCAAGTCAAGGCTCCCTGAAGTCTTTGCATTTACAGAAGTGGGTTCTGTATAAGAGCTATACCATATGTACATATATCATATTTCTAGAAAAGATTAAGTCTTTTAAAATAATGAGCTATGAAGCTTTTCTAGTAGGTCCATGAGTTACCCACTGTCACAAGGACATTGTCTTGTAACTTTTACTGCAGATTTAGCTTCTGTATTTGTATGCCAGCAGCAGCTGAGGACTGGGCAACATAGCTTTAGGAGTCATCTTCATTGCTAAACCTGATATGTTGAACCTAAACAGAAACATTCAAAATGCCTGATTGGGAGGAGCAGGCAGAGGAGATAAAACCACACTAAAACAAGTTGTATTTGATGGTCCTTGTGAAGGAACAAACCCCTATAATTTGAATCTTGGTAAATTTGGAATCTGTTCACACTTTATTTTTAAACTCCTGAAATTATATTGAATTCAATTCAATTATATTGAAACTTCTGAAAAACCAGATTTCAAGATGAAATATTTACAATTAAATCATTCAGTTTAATGAAATGAGAGCAAGTCCTAGTAGTTTATTGATTCCCATTTCTTTTCTGTGTCTCTGGTCATACTCTTATTCAGTGTAGGATTATTTCTTAATGAAGACATCTTCTTAATTTGTAGAGAAGTTTTAATTTTTGCTATAACTAGTAGCCATCAGTAAAATTGCTATTTTCTATCATCTTAATGCTTTGAGGAATAGAAAACATCAAAGTATGGAATTTCCCTCTGTGTACAATACACACTATTTATTAATTTTGCTTGATGATTTTTCACAAGGCCCTTTTGATAGTGCTGTTGTCCCACTGTCTGTTAATTAAAAGTCTTTCCTTTTTGTACTTTTGAGAAGCAGATGCTGTTTAGAAAGAGCAGATGAATAACTCACATATGGCCTGATTAATAAATTGTTGCTTTAAACTGAAACACTCAAAATAACTCTAATTTTCACTAACCAAAATTTTGATGGGTGAAACCAAGTACCTAAAATACAAATTCTTTTGCGTTAACTGAAAGAAAAGTTTCTGCCTCTCATGTTGTTGGTGAAACAAAAATAAAGTTTTCTAGTATTTCCATTCTTACAACAGATCAAATACAGCTCACCTATTTGTAAAATGGATACTGTTGGTATTAGTGATGAAGAACAGGATTTGTTACAGTGAAGTTCTTCCTGACTTCTCCAGCCTTGCCTTTTATTTATATTAGCAGAAAATAGGTAAGTTTACCCCATTAGGATAAACTAAAATAGATGAGTTTAGCCCCAGTAGGGGTAAACTCAATAGGGGTAAATACCCAATAGGGGTAAGCTTACACTGAAAGTCAGGAGTATCACTGCTGAGAAGCCTGGATTAACCAGATCCTGTTAAGACTTCTAAGTGCCTGCAAAGATTTTAATGCATTACAAAGGTCTGCTCACTGTTGTCTGAAGTTAGGCTTTAGTAGAAGGAGTCTAAAGTTAGGCTTTAGTAGAAGGAGTCTTTAGTAGAGGCAAAGACTCCTTAGCTAAAGGTTTTCAGAAGCAAAATATTTTGTTTACTTCCAATCTTCCTGGAAGTTTATGTATTATTTTTTAAATCCCAAGGTTGTGTAATCCTAAAGTTACCCAGGAAGGGACTCATTAACAGTTCTGACCTTCCTCTTGTTATTTGCTATGGCACCACACTTAATCTAAGGACATTATATCTGTGTATTTTAAAAGCCATTCCCTGGAGATGAGAATCAGTCTCCTAATAGTGCTGACAGGCAGCAACACGGAAATAAAAATTCTGCTCATGGCACTTCCATTTTAATCAATGTTCTGATAAAATACAGTTTCCTCAAAGTTTCTCTGAATCTTTATGTAAGAGAACATGGTTGAGTCTGTGTTCAATTTTATTTGTGCAAGTTCAGGTTCACACAGATGTGGGTTTGTCACATATTCAATGTGATTTTTCTCCAAGACTGTCTTCCTAATAACATCTTTTACTAGTAACCCTTCTTCTTTCTCTTGTTTTTACAGTCTCTGTTAGCTCATAGGTCTATATTAGCCTTCTTTGCTGTTTACGTAACCATCTTGTTCTTACCCATTTCTTTCCTGCTTTCCATCCTCCCCACTCACAGTTACCAATCCAACCTGCATTTACACCTGACAGTCATTTTTCTTTTAATAATACTGCATCTCCAGCAGAGCTTTATCACGTTTTCCCCTTTTTGATCTCCATATTCTTGACCCATTATACTTTTCATCTTTTTTTTTTTTCTTCCTCCACCCTCTTTCTTTTAGTCACCTGTCATAGCTTTAGAGATCCTTGCACTATGTCAGCAGCTGATAATTTTCATGGCCTTTACCTGTATAGTCACATTAAAACTACACCAGCCTATAAATATAGATGTAGTACATATTTTTCTTCCCAGGGAATGCATTGTATAGTACGACCTTGTCAATATTCTTCCTTCCTAAATTTACGACCAGCAAACTAAGGGGTCTTTAGCAGTTGCTCTTGAAAGCTTATACTTCTACTTCTATCTTCTGTATCCAGCAGTAATAAATATTAAGTTCGGAGCAAATCCAAGCACACTAAGCACCCTTTAAGACAGGTGGTTTGTAATGCATGTCAGCAGTGAAAGTTTTCATTAGCTTAGACACTTGTCAGTCTAAATTATTATAGCACATCGTCATATGGTTAACCCTCGCTCTCATAAATGCCCCACCACTTTCATTAGGATGACACCCTGGAAGTGAGAATTTGCAGAGTAAGACATATGACCCATCAACCATGTACGTATCTCACATGACTCACTTAAAGTATTGAAGCTAATTGTACACCACAATTATAAGCTGATATAAATAGATGAGAGAGAGAAATAAAAATGTTTGTAAGATGGGGGTCTTATTGTATATAGCAGTACTTACATTGGATTAGTAAATAATTTTTAAAGACATGCTTTAGAACAATTTTCTTTTTTCATCTATTTATTATATTTACATAATTAATAAAACAAACTATTGTGATAAAATAACAACACAATGACCATTACTGATATATGAGAGCTTTTTTGTTTTCCTTTTTTGTCTCTTACAGCAACTACAGTGCACTGTTAGGAGTGTGGATCTATGGCTTTTTTGTGGTGATCTTGCTGGTACTGGACCTTTTATATTACTCTTCAATGAACTATGATATTTGCAAAATTTACCTGGCACGGTGGGGAATCCAGGGAAAGTGGATGACACAGGGACAGAGCCGATGGATTAACCCTGCTCAGGATCCAAGCCAAGTACAGACACAGCCTCAGCCAGAGACACAGCCTCAAACTCAGCCTCAAACTCAACCACAGCCTCAAACATCACAGACAGTGCATACTTTAAAAGGAGATGCTTTAAGCCCACCCCTCATGACTTTTCAGAGTACATCTGCCTGGTAAGTAAGTGAAACCATATTGTGATGTATTTTTTCACTGTTTTGTCATGTGAACAATCACCTGTGTTTGGAAGTGCCTGCAAATTCAGGCTGAATGGCACCATTTCTAGCACATTTTTTTTGTATCATGAACGGTCTTTCTTACAGAATTACTTTTTAGCAGTGATTTCTTACTCCGGAATATATTAAGTGAAATAGATGCTACCATTTTTCAGTACTAGTTTTACTACTCTGTGGTAGAAACAAACTACAGATCTTTGTTCTGCTTTGACTATGATAAAATTAATTTTATTCTGATGTCAAAGACTAACTGCTGTGTGTGTAGCTATGTATCTGTTGGTATGGTTTTAAAAGATTGTATAAATAGCAACACTGAAATAGCTTCGGTGTGAAATGTCACAAATCCACACTATTTGTGTCATAAGACACAGAAACAACATAAAAACCAGGTTAGGTTTTTTATATACATAGCCAAAAAAACATAGCTTGATCTCCTTTGACAGAGTGACACAAGTAGGCTACTGTAAAGTTAAATGCTACAAAACCTAAACACTCTTCACTTCTTTTTCCTCTTCTCTCCTTTTTTTCTTGTAATTCCTTCAGCTTTTTTGCACATTTATCTCCCAGTCTTCAGTCAGAATTTCCATACAGGTTAAGATGAACGTGTGTGGTACAATAATTGTATTCTAGATTAGTATGTGTGTGTGCACATGTTTCTAGATATAAAAATTTAATGACTACATGAAAAAAAATATATATATGTGTATAAAACCCCTCAACTATTTTCCTAACTATATCACTTGGTAATTCCACTGTACCATTACAAATTATGACAAACTATTCAGTAATTCTTGAAGGATCCTTGGTTGATTTCCATTACTGACTTTTGTTGTTCTATTTTTGTTTTTGTTTTGGTTTGGTTTTTTAAGCATTAAGCGGGAAATGTATGTTAGGATCAGGTGAGCATATCCCATATGCTCCTTTTCCTGTGTTTGCAGGAGAGGAGCATTGGTAAATCACTCCAGTAACCCTCACCCCTTCCCCAGTGAACCATCTGTTTGTGCTCCCCTCTGTTCCCATAAAATGGTTTCTTTTTTTTTTTTTCCCCTAATCCTTTCATTGCTCAGTGAAAGAAATAAGTAGATGTTTCCACAGCACAACTGTATTTATCCCCTTTATTTCAGCATATAAAACACTACAAGAGATGCCATATTTTCAAACTTATAACCTGCAGCTTTTGAAACTCACAACCCCTTAACTAAGTGCGTACATGACTCAGTCTGTGCTGGATGCATAAAAAATACCAAGAAAAAGGTAGTAGGCAGTGGTGATCCCAGGCAAGGTGGTGTTCAGCATGGGAACAAGGTTTATGAGTAAATAGCTCGCTCAGAAAATGACAGACTCGTGTACTACAGCAATTGCTAAGGCAGTGGGGAGTAAGAGGAGGTTGTCTGGCTATTTATTTCTCCGTTAGGTAATCTGCAGGTTATATATATGAAAATATGGTCATTTTGCAATATAGAAATTAAGTATAGTTTCAGACGGTGTTTCCGCTGCAGCCTATATTTGATGAATGACCTCAGTACTGTCTTCTCAAAATGTAATTGTGCTATCAAGTGAAGAAGTGCCATGGAGTTACTGGATTTGCAATTTCCAGCACTAGTTTTAAAATCGCCCAATCTATTAATAACTTTTTTTTTTATTTTGTACCTGAATTTCCATTATCCTACATCATGTTATCAACCTCTTAAATGCTTTGGTAACAGCAGGTTTCCAGTCTATAAAATCCACTTTTCAGTTTGTGTTAACATTTTTAATGTGTCCTAAACTTATCCTGGCTTTTCCCTCCATAGAGAAAATAAACATTTTTCTTTAGCACCTCACAAACACACTTATGTGTCTATATATTAGTGCTATCAGACCATAAGAACAGTACCTGTTTAGAGCTGAGCTTTTTGAAAATACAAAATAGACTATTTTTTCTTAATCCTGTAAGGTATGTATATATATCCCAGGACATAAAAGCTTAAATATTGTCGCAAACTGTTTTGGACAATGTTTTTAAGTTTTCAGGATGACAGATGTTGAAGTTGTTAGCTTTCTGTACTACATTTATCCTAATGCAGTTAAAAAAAAAGTGCCCATTCTAGAAGACACTACATGATGCTAATAGGAAAGTGATTCTTGCACATCAAGAATCTCAGCAATACCAACGACTTCAGGTATCCTTATTGCAGAGAACTGACACTGTAAGAAATTCTCCCAAGAAAGATGGCAGGATTTACCTATAGTTTGTAAAGCAGTGTGGGATCTTCATGGATTTAAAAAGAATATATATGTGAGTGCTTTTTATTTTTCCTTTTGCTTTTTTTTCCTCATTCTAATTTAAATGCTAACATATGGCAATGAAACCAATGACTGAAACCATGTCAGGAAAAAAAAAAAAATCAAGCAAGTAATAGTATGTATGTTTAAACATTTTGGTATGGCACATCTTTTTACTATTTGCTTGAGACAAAGAGGAACATGTATAGCCATATTGTCATCATACCTGAAGAAGTCTGGAATCTACTATACCTGCTGCTCTGCAGAAAGCTTGCAGTGTTGTGCAAGGTCAGGAAGGAAAGTCATCAATCTCAGAAACATCAAGCCCACTTTAGAATGATGTTGCTTCATCACGTAGCGTATGGATTTTGCAACCCAACTAATGTTGATTTCTTCTTTAGTACGAAACCATCTGAGGGCTGTCCAAAGGCCTGTGTGGTCTGAAGCTCCTGGTGGATGTACCTTCCGCAACTCAAACACCGTCCTAGACTGCAAGTGAATGAGCTTAGCTGTGGCTTGTCCCATGGTGGTTCCTCAAGGTCATGGCTGAGGTACATGAGCTGGGCCCTTCCATGCTCACTGGTCCATGTAAGAATCTGCAGCCTGAGCAAGCTTTTAACATCTGGAGACCAAACAGCCACAAACAGCAGGCAAATCGTTACTACTGCTCAACAAAGTACAATCTAGGGAGGCAATAAAATAAAACATTTTAAGTTGAGCAATCAAAATCCTGACTACTTAAAAAGCTTGTTCTCACAGCCTCGTGAATATTGCTAATTAATAATGGCTAAAAAAGATCAGACTAGCAAGGAAGATCACATAAGAAGAAGAGTGGGCCAGGGCAGCCTGGCAGTGTTTCTCCAGGTTCTCGATGGCTCTGCTATGATCCAGATATGAGAGGGGAACAGATCAACATGATCTCTCCATCTTGCTCTGGTGATGTTAAACTACTCCCCACCTCCTTCGAGGATAAAAATCACAGGGAATACTGTCTTGAGGTACAGCTTTTGCCTCTCTGTTCCTTGCCTTTCTGCACAACAGCACACAGAGGCAATGTCTGCTCTGTATGTGGCCATATATGTTATGCTATGTGACTCTCAGTTTTGTAAACCTGCAGGTTGTGCAGAATCAGGAAAAGTATCAGCTCAGCAGGGTAAGCCCATGCTTATTTCCATTATGCAGTTGGAATGGGTTAGACAAAGGCAAGTCTCTTTTACTTCCCCTTATTAGATGTTACAGTCTGCATTTGCTGTGAATTCCTCTGAGTCACATTGTCTTTCAGACAACAAACAGAATAGTTTTTAGCCTGCTGCTATTCACCTACTACTTGACATCTCTTCAAAGAACTTACCAAAGCACTTAGAAGCAGAAAGAGAAAAAAGGCCTATAAAAATATTGGCAGAGTTTAGAAGCCAGCAGATAACTGAGCCTGTCCACAGCAGCTGTACAAAAAACACAGGGAATAAATACTTTGCTGGTGGCTAAAACAGTTATCTGAAAGAATTCCCTTTGATACTAGGTTTTGAAACAGGATACAGACTATCACTGGAGCAAAATATCCACATTCAGTAGGTTCTCTGCTTCAATAATTTCTAAGAGCTGTGCATGCAGTCTTGCCTCTGTCACCTACCTTGGGGACATTGGTACTGAAGTGAGCCCCCGCTGCAGTGTGAACATGGCCATAGTCCACCAAAAACATTAGGAAGGTTTTGTGCAGAGGCTGCTCCTGATACAAGATATTTACAGTAACAAAATGCTTCCTTCCATTTTAAGTGTTTTGAAAATAATAAAAAAATAATCTCAAATTTACATTTGCAGAATCACAACATTAATCAGGAATACGATGGTACTATTCTAAAGATGCAAAATTTTTAATCATAGGGCAAAACACAGGTTTTTATTTATAGTCCCTACCTAGATTTTTATATTATACTCAGCCTAAATATAGCAACCAGAGCACCAATTTTTTTTTTTTTTTAAATGATGGAAAAAATTAAAACTGAGTATTCATACAGTACTTTTATAAAAGACCTGTCTGGGAATTAACATAGCCTGAAGAATCTGTCCACTAACAGATGAACAGATGTTAGGTGTGTCTACCATTACACGTGTGCCTCCATTCCCTTCAAGATATTGGGTTATAAAAACAGGTATTGTTGAATTTATTCTCTAAATATTTTTGTCTGCTTGCTAGGAACTGCATAATTGTAAAAATGGAAATTCTTTAAAAACAAAAGCACAGTTAAGGAAAACACTGTCTGCTCCTAGAAGAGCCAGATGCTGAAATCCATTTTGCATTGCATATCCCTTCTCCTGCCTGGCCTCCTATTTGATGCCAGGGCAGAAGGCAGACAGCACCAACAGACAGTGGGCTTGGAACCAAACACCTCAAAACCTGCAACGCTCTGAGTCTTGCTTACTTGCCTCAGTACTATAATCATACAAATAAATGGGAAGATTTCCTTTTGATTTTTATCATTTGTATTTAAAATAAATCAAGTTACATAAGTTCCCGAGAGCTTTCTTTCTTCCTTGTGTTTAGAAATTCACTATTAGCACGGGAAGTTAAGCCAATGTGCAAGGACCACCTCAATCTAAATATAGGCAATCTTTGTGTGGCAATTTCCATATGGACAGACACTGCATCTTTTGTTGATATATATTGTTCATTTCATCTTTATTCTTCTTTTCCTTTTGCTCTGTAAATTACAGACCCCGTATTGCAACATTTATTTCTCTACGTTCTTGTTAACTGCAGATTTATTGGATATGGGCTGATTGATATTCCTTATTTTAGCTGTTTCTCAGCCTTTCCATCAAATTGGGACTGTAACATTTATCAGCTTCAGGAAAGTCTTTCTTTTAAATGGACTGTACAGTTGAAGTGATTTAATAATGTGGCAATGAATTATCAGAAAATAGCAATTAGAACAAAAGTATTTAAAAGGTTAGCTAAATATTATTGCTAAATGAGCTCTGAACACCAAGAAATGGAAGGTAGTAAAAATACTGGAAACCAGTTCTGAATGTCTTCCCTATTTACATTTTCTCATATATTACAAGTAGAATTTTTTGCAGTGAGATCATTACCTCATCTACATTATGAAAAATCCAGACTAACACTACTGAAACAGCAGATAACAGTGTAAAATTCACATGAAATAGAAGGCTCCAATTAAACCCACAGTTGCACTGCATAATGTCACAACGCTACAGCATCACATGCTGGAATGTGTGTGACATCCCAGGTTTTATCAACCAATTCCATCTTCTCTGTCACAATAGAAACCACTTAATTTTAAAAGACTCTGTAGCTATTTTAGTAGTTACAAAACTCCTACCCCTTAGGTGCCAGATGCTCGATAGTAGTTGTAATAGCACGTGCACTTTTTATATATGCATTTAAAAATACAACTGCAAGCTTATCCTGAAACTTCTCACTTAGTTTCTGAAGTATCAGAGAGAAAGCTTTGAAACATCCCCATCCACTTTGCAAGCCCAGCTGAGCATAAAAGCTGAGCTTCACACTCTGGTACATTCATGCTCTCTGGCCATTTCTCACAATAGCACATCAAAAGTGTCCAGCCTGGCTGGTACCACTTTCACGTTTCCCTTTTAAGTCAGGCACTCAGAAGCACTCCTGATTTAGATTTGTAAATACAAATGTAACTGAAAATCAGCCTAGCTCTCTCTGACATGCTTTTAAGAGTAGCTGGATCTAGAGCAACAAAGGCACAAAGCAGTGAGAGCTCACTTGTATTGAATTATGCAGTCTTGGCTGTATTAAGCTGTACCTGGCAGGGACCAAAGCTCTTATTACATTAACAAAATTCAATTAATTGGGGTTCTTTTTTGTTTTCTAAATACTAAATAAGTCAAATGGACAAGTAAAAGACAGGGAGAATAAACAGCATCAGCAAAGATATTGCAAGTGGTAGAAGAAATAAAAGGGGAGGTGTTAAGAGTCTGGAGCTGATGATCTAAGCAGGCAAGCCTTCCTGTGTTTATGCAAAGTTACAACAGGATTTCTAAGTAGGAGATTTAGCATGAATCAGAGTGCTGAGATGAGAAAAAGCACTTTTCAAGAAAAGGGGGTAAAAAAAAAAAAGCAGCAAATGATGGACAGCATACTGTCCATCTTAAGTAGGCTATGCCCCAGAGAACTACTGAAAACACCTGCATAACAACTATCTATGTATACTTGGTTCTTTTCACAGAAGTCAGAATGAAGAATTAAAAAAAATAAAATAAAAAAATCTGTTTCTAAAGTAAAATCTCATTGCTTTCAGTGCCTTGGAAAATATATCCCAATATATATTTTGGATGTCAAGAAACAGATAGCTCCCTAACTCAAGGAAGAACAGGCAGGTAGTAGAGCTGAAGATCATGTTCAGACGAATGTATTATTCTAAGAGTTATTATTAAACAAAAAAAAAGCCCATATGTAATAAATAGTCCTTTTATGGTGTTGCAGGAGATCTTTTAGAGTATGCTAAAATTTCTACATGAAATAATGTCATACTATGGAATAGCAGACAGTAATGAAATCATCAAAAGCTTATGTGATAATGCTGAATGCATGACCATAAATGGTAACAATGTCAGACAATTATTTGCAGTGATAGCTGAGGTCAAGGATCTACCACATTATTACTTTTATTGTCACTGTTCCCTGATTAGATCGTGGTAAAGACAACCACAGCAAGCAATTAGTCATTTCATCAGAAAAGTGATAAAATGTGTTCATATGGCCTTGGTTTTTATAATAATGTAGCACTGCACAGTTCAAGAAAAGGCCAGCAATTAGACACAGTCAATTCATTCATCATTAGGAAGATATCAGGTACATGCATGTTTAAGTCTCAAAAGCAAAATATATCAAAAAGTGTTGAAATTAGAGAAACACTGAAGTCATTTTACTGTTTGTTTAAATAAGTCATGAGAGAATGCTGATGTCAATCAGCAAACCATTTGCAAGAACTTGAAAGGTTTTGGAGAAGTTACATAATCAACACTGTTATAAATACATACACACAGATATCTGTAAGCATAATTGTGAAGAAAATCTAGTCACTGCAGAAAAAAAAACATGCCTCTGAAAAGACTTTGAAATCCACTATAAAAAGTCTTGCAAGTTGGGAATGCTAAAGAGATAAAACCTGTTTAAGGTATTAAATGACAGGAATATGACAATGTCACTGGAACACAGTAAGAAACGGTGATAATGTTAGTCCCATGTCAGGTGATAACATGATCCCAAAACAGAACAAGCGAGACACGTTACTCTAAACACCAGAAAAATGAGTTTAATCAGCACAACACTGTGTAACCTGCATAGAGCAGCATCAAAGGAATAAATGGTGGAAATCAGGCACCCGTCTTAAAACATAGGACAGTAAAAATAATCACGAAAAGTGGTTATGCATAAAACAAGATACCTCACTTTACTTCCCAATAGGGTACTATGTTTCGTGGGTTTTGTACATGTTGGAAACAACCTTTACTTGGGCTCCAAAGAATCTCAGAGGTGGAATGGTTGTGGAGACATAACCATTTACAGTGAGTGTTAAAAAGATGGTTCATGTGATCGTGGCAGAACAACGACTGTTGGACTCAAATCCAGAAGGGGACAAACCCCAGATACAATTTTTCTCTCTGAAGGACTGGTGCTAGTATATAGTTGAGTAGTTTGTGCATAAAGGAGCCTTCACAGTTACAAGAATGATGTATATTAACTAGGTTATCATACCTCTGAGCTGAATTCTGTATTAGAGCAATTTCTCGCCGTCATTAAAGTGATGCTGCTCTGAGAGCTGACACATGCTACACAGGCTGCCTTCTTTCTGTTGAAAATCATTAGTGTCATGTAGCATCATGTGGAAAAGTAATTGCAGTGAGCTTGATCAAAAATTAGAGTAAATTAATTAAACAGTCATTAACTATATTCTACATTGATTAGTGATACAGATTTTAATCAGTCACGCAGAGGAGGGAGACAAGTTATTTTCTATCGAATTCCCAACTTCTCATCTCTGAAAAGTGATGAGTCACAGGGAGTTGCTGAACCTAACATCTTTTATTATTCTTATCTAACAGCTCATCTCCAGCACATTTTCATCTCAAAAGTTCTAAAGAAATTGTGATTGGAAAGCAGCCAGAGTTCACCCTTTTTCATCACTAAAAACCTCCCAAACTTCTCTTATGCTAGAAAAATGCCTGCTTAATTTGCATTTTAAGCCATTTTAAAGATAATTACATGAGGGGCTGGGAGTTGGCTTTTTTTTTTTTTTTTTACTATTCACTGAAGCCTCTCAGAGTTCTTAACAAAGATGATGGTGTCTCAATTAAAAAGAGCCCCACTGTTTGCATGAACAACTAAAAGAAAAAAATGTGGACGCATTTTTGTGGATGTGTTAAAAGTACAACCTAAATGTGATGCTTTTGGAAAAAAAAACAAACAAAGAAACAAGAAACTTGGTTTACCATTTGTCAACTCTTGCTCAGGATGACTCTTCCTGCCCTGGGAAGCAAAAGTGAAAATACCTGAAGCAGTCCAACAACCATACTTGAGTCCACAAGGTAACACTGGCAGGTTTTGGAGAACTTAGAGACAAGGGAGATAACAGGAAAACAAAACAAAAAAGAGCTTGTTAATCATTGGGATAGTGACAACAGTAATCCCCATCTTCCCATTTTAAGTCCTAATTTTCCAATGTTTGTTACACTAATAAATTCTACCTGTGAGGGCAGTCTCTGTCCTTTTTTTTTTTTTCTTTATTCTATTTAGAATTTAGATTAGTGCAAGTGTCTAGAATGTTGAAAAAACAATATTAGTAAAAATTAGCCAGGGGATTGGCTGGCATGTCTCTACCTTCCTTAAAGGTGCTTTTCATGACCACAGGCTATAGCTGGAGTTAGCGATGCTCCAATAAATGATAGAAGTAAAAGAATACTCAATAGGCTGTGGTGTATTTAACCACACAGTGCTTATGTAAGCTAGTCAAGTTTTGTTACTTCCATTTGACAGCTGAGACTGAAAGGCTTATCTGGTTACAGAGGCCCACACTGAAAGTATTTGACAACACTTCCATTATCACAATTTCTGTAAAGTTTTATAATACTGTAAGAGCAAGATATTGCCCCCTACCCCAAGTCTCTCATTGTAGTTTCCAGAGGATCATACCTCCTTCATATCTAGGAGGCAGTAATCCTGGGAGGTGCTGGAGTAAAAACTGTGGACGCACATAGAAGTCTATAGGTTTGGGCTCCAACAGTCTCAGGTTCAACCTGCTCTACACAGAAACATACACCAGTTCTAGTTGGGTTTTGCACCTTACCTGACATATTATGAGGAGACTACATGGAAGCATGAGTAGATTCATTTGCACAGTGCTTTGGCAAGGTTCTATTAGAGTGTCATAAGATAAGATAAGATGAAGGGGTCTTTAAAGGATCACAAACTTTTGGCACCGCATCCAGTTTCTGTGTATGTGTCTCCTGTAGTTCTATATAAATGTGCAAATGCATTACAAGGATCAAATATACAACAGGCTGTAATCTAGCTCTTAAAAGACTGGTAATACTGCGCTTAATTACTGGTAATTTAGCATGCTTACCTGAGCAACAAAGTTCCTGCCTCACAACACTAAGATTGCACATCTTACATTATGTACTAGAAAGATGGACATAAGATTCAGGTAATGGCGTAACTCACTCTCTACTGTTCTATTGTAGATATTGCTGATATGGGGTATCCTTTGACACCCAGATCCTTAAAGAACCATTTGAAATATCCAGCAATACAAAAAGGTAACCACCCACTGTCAGTTTCCTGTGCAGTATGATGGCTGAGCAAGCTAACAAAATTCTTGAGTATATAAAGATACCAATTAATTAGAAGCAGGGAGCTGTTACCTCACTAGCAATGGTAAGATTGCTAGAGGGAAACCTTCAATAGAGCCTGTAGCAGAAAACATTTTAACAGCAGACAGGGAGCATTCAGAAAGAGCTGCAGAGCTTATCTGACCTCTGGAAACTGTGAGAAGTTTAAGAAACTCAAAGTTAAAAGAACATTAAAAGGCAATTTGATCCCAGTCTGCAAATTCTTCATGGTAAGGAGATTTCAAATAGAGGAATGTAGCAAACAAAGACAGAAAAAGATCCAATACCTGGAAGATCAATTTATAGAAAACTTGATTGGCAAGAGAGAGCAGCATTAACCTGTCAGTTTAGACATCTAAAAGTCGACTATCTACTAGTTATTTAGGCATCCTCTACTGAAAGAGGCATCTCCAGAAGGCTGTTCATGCCACCTCACTTAGGATGGCTTGAATCACTTCAAAGCTTCTCTTCACTGATTTTTTTTGACATGCTAGAAGATGAGCTTATTCAAGTCACTAACACATAATCAGCTGAAGTTTGATAGTGGGATTCATCTCACCTAAGTGTACATTTCTTTTCAAAGTTTGGCAATTCACCGAGATGTCTTGAGATGCCGCAGAATACCCATTACTTCTTTTATTAAAACTGGCAAGAGAGCTTGTGGAATACAAGTTATAGTCACTGAATGGGAAGCTACGTCTGTGCAGGAGGCCAAACTGAGGACCCTAAGGAAAATAGCTTTTTAAAATCTGATTTATCTGAGGAATGTGTGAGGCTGCGTTCCCAGGAGACTCACACTGACGTCAGCTTTCATAGAATCATAGAATCATTTAGGTTAGAAAAGACCCTTAAGCTAGAGTCCAACTGCAACCTGACAATGCCAAATGCCCCACTAAACCATGTCCCTAAGCATCAGATCTACACATCTTTTAACTGCCTCCAGGGATAGTGACTCAACCACTTCCCTGAGCGGTCTGTTCCAATTTTTAACAACCCTTTCATTGAAGAAATTTTCCCTTATGTCCAACCTAGACCTCCCCGTGCACAACTTGAGGACATTTTCTCTTGTCCTAGTGCTTGTTACTTGTGAGAACAGACTGACCCCCACCTCTCTACAACCTCCTTTTGGGTAGTTGTAGAGAGTGAGAAGGTCTCCTCTCAGCCTCCTTTTCTCTGGGCTAAACAATCCCAATTCCTTCAGCCACTTCTCATAAGACTTGTTACGTAGGACCTTCACCAGCTTTGTTGCCCTTCTTTGGACATGCTCCAGCACCTCCATATCTTTCTTGAATTGAGAGGCCCAAACCAAAACCCAGGCCACACTATTTCTGATATAGGCCAGGATGCTGTTGGGCACCTTGGCCAGCTGCACACACTGCTGGCTCATATTCAGCTGTCAACCAACACCAACAGGTCCTTTTCTGCCAGACACCTTTCCAGCCACTCTTCCCCAAGCCTGTAGTGTTGCAGGGGGTTCTTGTGACCCAAGCATCACATTTTCCTAGCGCTGTATTCTCATCGAACTTACAGAGCAGTCAGAAAACACAGGCCAACAGCTGCACATCAAAAATCACACAATGCTTTTTCTGATTATTTCATCCTCTACCATTAGGGAACACAGGGGGCAAACACATGGCCACCATCCTCCCTGCCTCTTCCAATAAATGCTTGATTATGCAGCTGCTGCGCAATCGCTGCCGATGCCAGCGGGACTGCGTGGTGATTGCACAATCACAACAAAGAATAGAAATCTCTGGGCAGAGTATCATCTCAGTACCACCTGCCAAATCCTCAACTCTCACATTCTACTGGCACAGAAAGCCAGCGTTGGTAGCAGAGCTGAAGAGGTGAAGGTTATTCTTGTGTGTACATAACTGCCTTCCATTTTTTTTATTTGGAAGTGCTGTAAGATTATAGTGGACACAAGAATATGGACAGAGCACAGCAGAATTCTCTGTTGCAGTGCATGCATGTAATTGCTGGTGTAGAATTATTCATTCTGAATTATTACGGTCTAATAGTAAGGTGCACACCTGAAAACTGCAGTCATCACTGGGCAACTGCAAGAATCTTAAATGTCTGTGATGAAAATAGAGCATCCAACAGATCCACAGAACAAGGTGCACACGCATGTAATCAAATGAGTAAATAATGAAAAATAAAGCAGAACAAGCAGAGAATAACCCACCAGCTGGCAGCCATAATGGTTCAAAACAATTTCCATGCTTCATAAATTATCATTCAAACCCAGCCATACCAAGTGGAATACCTCTGCCCAGTGACGCCAAGCAAGCACTGTTTGTCTCTGTGACTCAAGAAGCACTGTGCAGCACAGGGGTCACACACAGTCGCCGATCCATGAGCAAAGACCCTATTGCAGCCAAAGGACACAGCAGACCAATAGCTCGATGCAGCTGTGAGACAATTCAATTCAAAAATAATACACCAGTAAGTGTTCCTCTGCTGGCATCAAAGCTTGTTTCTTTGTGAAGCCGACAGCCCAGCTCTGATAACCATGAAAGAGAAATTTTTTTTCTTGCTTCTTGCACTCCGATGAAATTGTCAAGGGTCCCTGATCTCTTCTCTTTCCACACCTCAACTTCTACGGCTTTTTACATGGGAAAGGCAGGGAGGAAAGACCAAAGAGACATTTCTGCATAAAATTTTCTTTCTAACATCTCTTCCAGTGTATTGTGCTATTTCCAGCGCTGGTGTTGCAGGTGTTACCCTTCTGCTCCTAACTACAAATAAAGAAAGTTAAAAATTCCTTACTGCTTGGATGGTTATGTGCAAAGAATCGTACACTGGATCTTCAAGCCAAACAGTAACCAAAATAAATTGCAACATCTTTATTCCTATTTTTTTAATTGTTGATAATTTTGTTACTGTTAAAAAGATGTTTCCCGCTCTTTCCTGAAGCATCTTCAGAAATCTATTTTAAAATAAATAAGTTTTAGATTTCAGACTTGTAGAAAAGCCACGCAAATTCAGTTGAGGAAAAAAAATTTCTGCACAGAAGGAACAGTTACAGGAAACTGACTGTTCCATCCTACACTGAAATCTAGCTCTCAACACAGTAATTGCTACATATTTTTTCTTGAGCTCTGACTCAGAAGACTAAACCTTTTAATACTGAAAAGTTGAAGTAGAAAATAAGGCTCTTCGGTAAAAGAAATAACTATTTCAAGAAATAGTTTTTTTCCATATGCTATCAAGATGCATTTTATTTCCACAAATGCAGGAATTTCCTGTATTGTTTGGAGGTAAATAAAAGCCTGATTTAACTGGGAGTAAATACACAGCTCTGGCCTAAACCACAGGTTTGGGGATCAAAATTCAAGTGCTGAAACAGATTCCTCACTCCAAAATAGACTGTTCTGCAGTTGGAGCAAGTTTAGTCTCTGGCAAGGACAAGGGAAGCAGCATATGCATCTTGTTCCATCGGTCCTGAAGGAAGCAGCAGTTGCTCCAGAATGCGCAGGATTGGAAAATGGAAATGGGAGAAAGGAAGGGGAGTGACTTAGTAAGTCAAATAAAATGCAGAGGCTAGGTACAGACTAAGGAGCAGTTCCAGCATCCAGAGGGGCTCACGGTCTACCTTGCTGCTTGGTGGTTGTTGGATGCAGGCATGGGAACTGGCCACCTTCCTCTTCAGGGCCACTGTTCTGCCCCGTCTGCCCCTGCAGCACCCATCTTGCTACCAGGGGAATGAGGAGCCTGGAGTATTTCATAGTGTTATTAGGAATTGTAGCTGATCCTGCTGGGATCTGTTTGGAGCAATGTATTAATCTGATCTGCTTTGGAAACCAACTTTGCCATCTTCTTTCAAATGGAATCTAGAAAAAAATTATTCTCCTGCTTCTAACACAAATCCCCTGAAATCTCAGTGGCTTTTGGTTTTATTGACTGTCATGGGCCCTGAAACAAGACAGCAAAAGCTCTGCAAATGCTACTGAAACACTCAAATCTAATGTTTGGTTAACCCTTTTCCCTGCTTTTAACATGTTTCAACTGTTCAATTCCCATGAACGTGTTTGTTTTATCCTCTGTTGGACTTTAGGACATTGCTAGACAGCAATTTTAATAGATTGAATTTTGCTGATGCCAAGGTGACAAAGAGCGCTAGGGCAAAAAGAGATAATAAAAGGAGCAGGATATTCACCTGATGTAGGTTGCCCTACTTTTGTTTAGCTCAGTAGTTCATTTTTGAATTTTCCAAAGAAACTAAGCTACAGTTATATATAAAATGTGAGAGATTACATACAGAAACTGTATGTAATACTCATAATACAGAAACAATAAATAATAGATACATATAGACATAAAAGCGGGCATGTACACTCCTATCACTATATATATACACCCACACAGTTCTTTACATACAAGCACATTTCTCCTTCACTTACTAACTTTTCTGTGCAGCTCAATTAACGTCAAGGTACAAACCACATACATCATCCTGTATAATAAAGCTGTGTTTAACCTCAGCTGAAGGTAGCAAAGACCTGTTACAACACTTTAGATTTGACCATCCACATGAGTAAAGATACTCTACACTGAGTATAGCTTGCACAAACATCCTTTTAAATTATGTCTTTAATTTGTAAATAAATCTTTGCTCATGGTATGGCAAAGGAATTATATATATATATATAAATTTACTAGTCTTAATAAAAGAATACACTCTATGACTGCTCTTCTTTCTGAATCAGGCACTACTGTTACACCCAAGTTTTAGTGGTTTTGTTTCTAAACTAGCCCTTGTAAAGTTTTTGGGTGCATTAGGAAATTGCATAAGCATGGAATGGCAGTGTCCCTGCGAGCTACATCATAAATCACATGGCAGGTTTTACTGTTTGCTTTTTAAACCTGGCTTTCAGTTTGTAGGCAATCTGTTAAATTCAAATTGTCAACCAGCATGAAAGGAAGCCTTTTTCTTGTATAATTTACCTGAATTTTACATGGAAGGGCACACTCTTGTAAAGGCTCTTGTACTTTTCATGGTGCTCTCTTGGATCTTTGATGTACAGGTTGACACTGCTCAGCAGATGTGTCAAATACTTGAGTATCTTAGGTGTGTCAAAGCCCCTTTGTAGGAAGAGATTTTGAAAACCAGTAACATCAGCTTTTGGGAAATTGGGATGCGCTGAAATCAGAGATGTTCAGAAAGTTCAGTCCTTACTGGTGATATAGAAATAATAAAAGGTTCACTGAATTTTTTAAAAGCTTTTACAGCAGTACCAAGAGATTTCACTGTGGAGAAAATAACTAAATAAATAAATAAATGTGTATTAACCCCCACTCCAAAGAGTGCCCATCTGTTACCTCATCCACCGGAGCGTGCAGCATCTCCTGGGGTGCTACAGTCACAAGCCTCAGGGATGCACCTTTCCTGCCACTCAGCCGATGGACGTTCATGAGAGAGGGAGGAAAAAATACACCTTTGGGACTGCACATGCAGCACATGCATGCTGCTTTTCTTTCCAGAGGTAGCTGTATGCGAGGAAATACCACAGGTCTTGGTTTTCCCATCAAAGTCTTTTAGTATGTTATAGATCTTAAACACATGCATCAAATCTGCTCATGAATAAACTTGAGGGAAGTAGGCTTCTCGAAGACTACAGAACAACTTCCACTTAGTGGTAGTGGATTGTAAATAACACCGAGTTGGATATGTTTACATAGAAGATACATCATTTGTATGGGACAGTATGAGACTGAACATGATGGCAACAGAAATCTATCCTAGAGTTACATATTTTTATAATGCATTTTTCAGGGACAGTGGGAATACTATTCCCTAGGTTAGGCATGAGATCTTTAGTTACCTGCACCTGAACTGGTTGTCCATCTGGTTTCTTTTGGAGCCAGTAAAGACAAAAGGGAGTCCCTGCAGTCAGCATCACTCATCCAACATGATGCCTGTCCCAGCTGGAGGAGAGTAGCTCTGCAGAGGTGCCCGTTGCTTTCTGTTGACAGTGAAGGAGCCTGAGGTGACTCTCCTGAAATAAAGACATGTAATCATTTTGACATCTGAAGTTAGGTGAGCTGAAACCCACTTATAGTGTCTATGCCATTAAATTACACATAGCAATAATCTCCTTTCCAAAGCAAAATGCCTGCTCCAAACTCTGAAGGAGGAGGCAAAAAAAGTGCTGTTCCTCTTGGCATCTCCATGCCTACATATCTCAAGTCATCTTCCTTTAAGTCGGGAATGCAATTAAAGCTATTTGGTCACTCAAGTTAGCTGACAATAACAGTCTTATATGGAGCAAGAAATCTTGAGTTTGTTACATGATGTCCCTGTCAATTTGGCATTGTGATTCCTTGAGGTTTTGAATAAAATTGAAGGCAGTTCAAACTGTATACAAAACAAAAACAGGGTGATTTTTTTGTGAACAATGCAAATTAATCGACTTTCAGGTGTATCAGTTGTTCAGTGGTTGCCACATATTAGCCTGCAGGAAAATTTGGCATCAGTCAGCCAAATGAATTTCAGTTTCAAGTGATACATCTGATGCCTTGGTAGTGACTCGAGGGTTTCATAGACGTCTGGAAAATTAGTAAGTCCAGCTCACTTTCAGTTTTACTTGTCATTGGCCATCCACACTTTTAAGATGCTTTGGAAGGCCCAGGACATTTTGAGTATTTTTTTTTTTAAATAACCTTAAGAGAAGGAAGAGAACATTTCAGACTGCAGTGCTTCAGTGAGGGAAGACACACGCAGCTTTTCAGTGATCATCTTTCAGTTTATGTCCTCAAACCGTCATCTGTTCCTCTATTCAACGCTCATAAATCAGAACTTGGAATGCTTCAGATTTCCTTTTAAAAAAATCCCTCAGAAATTCTCCTGGATGTTTTTACTTTCCAGAACTGCCTTCAGGAGTATCAACCATTTCGGGAACTATCAAATGAAAAACATAGCTACTAATTGAAAAATATTTGACTTTCTGAAGTGTACTTCAGAAACCATATTCACAGTAAATAATATTTATTTGTATTAGCAACCCTATTGATTTCACATCACTACTCTTTGTAAGTGAGAATTGTAAAATATGGCCTTTCATTAAAAATGGAGAAAAATTGTATCCTGTGTGGTTTTATTCCTCTCCCACCCAACCCAGTTTGATTGGACAAAAGATGTATTTAATTTGTGCAATTATAGATATTCCAGAAATGCTACAGGAAACCTGTTTTCTCTCTTAGCTTTGGTCTGTTAGCCAGACAGCCATATTAATAACAAAAGTTAAGCCAGCTGCTGTTTTAACACCCACAGGTCTGGTGGAGGAGGTGGGGGAGACAAGTCCTTGCCTGCAGCAGCTCTCCAGGCTCACTCCAAGTGCCAAGTCTCCTCCCGCATCCGTCTGTGAGGCAGACCTGGGATCTGAGCAGATCCCAAGCTTCACTTACCAAAAAAGCAGACCGATTTCAGTAACAAGACCATACACCCTGCCAAAACCAGCTCTGCTGCTGGTCCCTTCCCTTAATTGCAGAGAAAAGCTGGGAGGCAGTTTCTAACCAGTTGCAATTTGTTTCCCAGCTCTCTGGCTACCAGCTCAGTACACTTGTTTAAACTCTCAAGCACCAGATGTCTATCTTCCCTGAGCCAGCTATTATTTTAGAAAGATTAGCGATGGCTACCAGTGATGGTGGTCATTTTACACAATGGCTGTGACAAAATTGATTTGCCACCATTTAAGGCATTCCTCATGCAGGTGCTATGATGCATTTCACTGCTAGACCAGAGAATTAGTGCTACATCAAAGGCAGTGTAGCCCAGGAAAAGATCACTCAGCCTGGGGATGAAAATAGAGGCCAAACCACTGCTCTTTTATGGAAAGATGGCAAGATCCAATGACACTGCTTAATGATGAAACCTAGTCAATTCAAAAACCAGACCATTTGACCTCTTAGTACTGAGCAAACCTGAAGCAAATTTTAGTTGCTGTTGAAGTTTCCTCTACATCAGACAAAGCTGAAATCATTCAGGTATTTTGACGTTCTCCCAAAGAACTAAAGATGGTGATCTCTACCTATTAAGTTTGAGACGTTCTGGGTTTTTTCACAGAAACAAGAGGGCCAAATTGAGATTGCACCATCAGCGTTCATTCTGGCATTTCATAACTTTTAAGAATTAGACTTCGTGACCCAAGGAGCCTTTTGGATATAATGTTAAATGTTACGTATAAGATATAGCCATAGGAGTGTGTGGATGTGAAGCTATGAAAATTATTTCCTTGCTTTTTGGCAGACTCCACAGGCAGAGGAATTAGATTATGCACTATTTCTTTCTGGTTTGTAATATATTTAGACAACTGAATGGCTTTTCATTTGGTGCTTGTCCTGCAATTCATTTCCCATATCCTTCCTTTCAGTCTTCTGAGGCTTTTTTTCAAAATCTAGTGCATTGTGCTTTGTCCTCCTTTGTCCTTCCAGTTATGGGGAAGGAGGACATTCCTATTGCCTATAATAGTCAGCGTATCTGCCAAGGGCTTCTTATTGCAGAGAGCTATTTGTTAGCCTGGTATCCAAACTCTTCCTGTGAGCAGAGAGAGCAAAAGCTTTTCTTCCATTCCCAGCATGACCAAGTTTGAAGGCATCGCAGCAGAACCTCAATAGGCACAGATCAGTGCAGGTCAGCTTAGATCAGTGGGATACAGTTTTATGCCAGAGGGAGATCTGGACATTTGCAGAGATCGTTTGTGCTTTGTTATCTGAGGTCTGAAGGGGTTGTGGTGATTGATAGCGCTTTTATGTGAACGATAACTTAAGAGGTGGCCCTGGAATGGTGAATGTGGCAACTGTTTACTTCATTTGTCAGAAAATGACAAAAGGCCCTAAATCATTCCTTCATTATTAATGTCATTTTTTTTTCCAGTGGTACTAAGCTGCCCGTGCAAAGTCACTGCTATGAAAGGGGAGGCAATCTTTTAGTTAGCTACTTCCTTGCCAAGCAATGAAAATTGATGCAGCTTGACTGGATGCTGTTCCCTGAGCAGTCAGGTAGAGTAGTGATGGCAGCCTGGGGTGCTGCACAATGACAGTAACCTTTGCTAGTGAGTAGGAGCAACCTAAGCCACCTCCAGAGCACACACTTCAGCTCTAAGTACACTTAAAAGTTGTAGAGATGTCCAGAAGTTACAAATAAGGGGTTTTTGTACCTCTCAATTTTACCAGTCCAGCCATCAATCTGTCAATCACACACACCCACTTCACTTCTCCCTAGAGGAAGAAGACTTTTTAGCCTGGCCCTTGTCCTGTCAGGGTTCAGTTTCATGCAGAAGCTCTTGCTTCAGCACCAGGTTCAGCCACGAGCTCAGAAAACACAGGGTGAATGCTTCATACTTGATGTAAGAGGCTTTCTGAGCTGAGTGTGGTCTGTGTGTTGCTGGCTTTGCTGTTCATATTCTCCCATAGCTTTATACTCATATTAGGGGAATGGTCAGAGAATTGAAGCTACTCACACGAGTGATATTTTATCTTCTGTGCTCCATACAAACATTCATAAACTTTCCTATGGTCTTTGGATCCAGGAGCTCTCATTTTACACCACCTTGGTGATGATTTTACATTAACCTTGGAAGAAGGATCTGGCCACTTTGTGACTCTCAGTTACAGGAGAGGAGTAGCTGGCTGATGGGTCTGACATTTAGAATTGCATTCTGTCCTGGAGCACATAAATGCCTGCTCTACCTGCTCCATCTCTAAATATTTCTTGAAAAATAAATAAATAACTGAATGAAACCAGATCCTGTCAATCTAGTGATTTAAATTATGCAGATTGTAGATTAGTAAAACATTTCATCTGAGATAAAGCACACATAGGACTCTAGTGAAAAGAAATACCTGAAGGTGCTGTGAAGGACGTGGGTGGCTCTGAGACATGATATGTGCTCATACTCTTCAGTTTCTCTCTCCCCAGGTATTTTTAAAATTAGTTCTAAATCAGTCTCGGGAGGCTCTTCTAGATACAAATTTTTTCTGCCTGCAGACCTCTAAAGAGGCAGGTTTGCATGTTTTGTTAATAACTATTTCTACCCATGTCAAAAAAAGGACAGTGACAGAATTAAATAATGGAAATTTTGTTTTGTTATCATTTCTAGCATGGATAAAGCTATCTAGGCTCTTTGATTATTAGAAAGCAATTAGCTGTCAAACCTTGACATCGGTTTAAGTTGATTGAGTGTGGGGTGCAGGCTTAAATCCTCAGTTAGTTACGAGAGAATTGCATATTTCTGCTCAGAGGTCCTCCTTGGCTAACATTACCTAGAAATGCCTAAATCTGAATTAAGATACTACAATTGAGCTACAGCTCAGGTGGCTGCCTGCCCAGCCTTGCACTTCTGGGCAGATTTCAATGCAAAAGCTGAGACTCAAGCCTCCTATGCTGAATAGATTTGATGGGTAAAACACTAGATAATCTCAAACATGATGATTCCTACAGACTTTCTGCTGCCTGAACCAGATGTTTCTTTATATTTTATACATTATATGCAATATGTATAATGTAGCACATAGACTTGGGAATACCCAAGACACAAAGAATTCTGGTGGGAGAAGTTAATTAAGTATTGCTGCTACTAGGATACCAAATTGTGCCTTCAACCAGCTTGTATTCATACCGTTATGCTTGCCTGCTTGAGCAAACAGAGGCATTGCTTTAATTTATTCTGATTAGTAATCTTGGTTTACTTCAAAACTTCCCATGGTTGGTCTTTCAGCCAATTTACCAACATGCTGCCATCGTTCATCTATGGATGGATCACATAGCTGGTTACAGGCATGCACACTGCACAAAATGAAGATGGGCAGATTTAAAGTGTTTGTTACATCCAGGAGGCCCTGCAAGCAAAAAATTATGAGTATTCACAACACTTGTGTGAAGAGCACATGAATATAATATTTACTCATTTACATATTGTCAAAACAGAAGTGCATTTTCTCATTGTATGAAAGGAATAGGGGTTAGAGTAAGTAGCAAGGTCTGATGCATACCCTGGTAATGAGTGCAATAGGAAGACACCACACCATTTGATAAAGACATTTATCTTATTGGTCACAAGCACACTTCACTCCTGTAAACAGCTCCAGTGAGATTGTCCACAGAAAAAAAGATTTACTTCAAAGTAAATTTATGGTTGCAGAAGGAAGCCTTCTGCACTTTGTAGTTTCAGACTAGACTACAAGCAATAGAAATTAAGAGTTTAGTAGTTCTTTGTATTTCCTCTTTCAACTTTTCAGGCAAGTATTTGATCTTTTCATCTCACTGGTAGTAGACAGCACAACACTGTAGAATGGGTACACTGGCATACATACAGAAAGAGGGATTTGGAGTGAAATCTGATTTTTATCATGTAGCATACAGCCTTGCTGTCTCCATCAGTCAATACTCCGTGACCTGCAGGAAAACATCCCACCCCCCTACCTGTTAAGTTAACAGGGTTCCCTCTTGATGATGCTCACCCAGGGGTTGAGGCATTATCAACACCTTGGGTATGCATCCAGACCCAGGAGGTAGGCAGCACTCCCTGTTCCCTCAGGTTGCAGGTAGGAATGAGGACCTTGCACACCTCTGTGATTTATATTTTGCAGAACCAGAACCATTTTAATATGAACAGGAAGAAACAAGGTTAGCCTCCCACTCTGACTAAATAGGAAAAAAAGAGAAGGTGAATGCAACCATCCATGTCACATGAGCTTACACTGGGCCCAATATAGCTAATGAGGGAAGGTGGAGACCTACTCTTCTCTCTTATGGTTTTCATTCTTCTTTCTTGACTCCCCAAATTAAACCCACAACTGAGAAAACTGTAAGTTTTTCTTTACAGAAAATACTTTGATGCTATGCTCATGAAACATTATGGGCATATCTGTGGTTTATGTCTTCCAGAAAATTATATTGATGTGCCTCAAGATGGGAGAGGTAAGATCAGACTTCAAGGAGCAGCTTTCAAGAAAATCAACTAAATGAGAAGAGCTAAAAAAAAAAATGATGGATAAGCAGAAGGAAGAGACTACAAGGGGGACATTGAGCAAGTCACCTGAAGAGAAACACCATTCAGACAACTTCTATAGACAAACGATATAGAGTCTCCAGAAGAAAGTAGTCTGTAAGCAATATTTTAATTCTAGGCTGACAATATTATCTATGAAAGGAAGCATCATATTTGAGGAAATGCTCAACAGGGAGAAAATTAAGTTGCTCTGGCAAATCCACACAAAGGTGGAAAAAGATCACAAGACAAACCTTTGGTAGATAAATTTTCTTTGCCTCCCCATCCATCTATTGCCATTTGAGCCTAATCTAAGTGTCAGAATACTGAATGTAAGTTTTTCCAAAGTTCTCTGGTGAATATTTTGTCATGGTAGGGTAGATGCTGGCAATCTCCATCACTGGTAATCATATTGTCATATGCATTAAAAGGTAAGTGAAGCTCTTTCACCGAGTTAAACTGCAGGGTAGCAATCTTTTCAACCCTAATATATATTTTAATACCATTGCTAAGACATCAAACATCTGAACACATCTTGACTTCAGCTTCACACACACACCCCCAGAGAGAGAAACTTTATTAGGAAATAACAGACACCACATTCCACCCCCATACTCCTTGAAGCTCAAAGAGAAACAGGAGAAAATCAACAAACTATATATTTTAAAAGCAATAATACCACCATCCCTATGCTTTACAAGGCAATAATCCAATTCTTTCAGTACCCACTGGCTTCAGAGTTTACCCCTCAAAAAAATCTAAGAATCCACATCAGCTAGAAGGGCAATGATTCTACCACAAAAATATGTAAAGTACTTGGTCACTAGGTTGCAATAGCTTGACTTAACTTTCCACAGGACAGGTTTATTTTAATATCATATGATGTCGATTACATGAGCAAATCCTGTGAAATTCAATTATTTAAGATCTATATGTGGAGAACCTGGCAATGAAACGAGACAGAGGAGTCCATCTAGAAATTGTAATGCAGAGCTGTGCTAATGCCAAATTAATCCTTCAGGCCTAATATATTGTCCTGCAAATCTGAAAAACTTTAAAATAACTGTATCTTTTGCTGTATAATCAACATGAGGAACATCTCATGTCAATGAACAATCCAGTTTTCCTTTTGTGCCTCTTTGACTGGTCTGCTGTTGGCTCAAAAGGGATAGGCTAGGGAGTGATTTGAGCTAATTCACAGCAACCAGGGTGCATGATGGTACATGACTAAAGCCATGCAGGAATAAATAGTTCTGGGGGACCCAATGAGGCCGGATACCACCCGAGTGCCCAGTCTTCAAAGAAGGCCCAGTCTGAGCAGGGTACCAACATGCACATGCCCCTTTTCTTTGCAAATCAACTAGGGGAAGAAAAAAAAAAAGCCCAGTATCACTGAATAAGGGCAGGCAACAGCTGCTACAAAAGAATTCAAGTGCCCCAGGTAGGAATGCCACCACGCAGGCACTAGACACCATCCTCTTCTAGGTAAGTTTAAGGCCTGGTCCATTCTCTTTCTTCACAGGAGCTCTCACATACACACCTCTGCATGCAGCTCAGCTCGTAGAGCCGTAACAGAGCTGCCACAGTGCAACTGGGCTGGTTTACTTTGTGAGAAACACAGCACTGCAAATAAAGTGGAGTCGGTATTTTTTTAAACCTTGATTCACACTAAACCCAAGAGAGTCTCATTTTCTGAAAAGAATATTTCATCAGAGCATTGTAGAAGAACCATTCAAAGCACTTCTGCTTGGGAAGAAAAAGGACCTCCAACAAAAACCCACTGAAAGCAGCTTGCAGGTACTGGCAGACAGTACAGACTGCTCTCTCCTTGATGATGAGAGCATCAGCAGGGAGAGGGTCAGTGCTCCTGGTAGTGGGAGAGCCGACCCTATGAGACACAAGGCAGTGCTATTAGCACCACCTTGCAAGAAAAGCTAAAGAAACCAAGTAGTTGGAAGCACTGCCATCCATGCCTCTACCACATCACATCTCCTCCACACTTCCACAATGGCTCCAAGACCCATAACCCCTGCAGACACCCAACCAAGAGTGTCTCTACAGTAATCAGTCTTACCTTGGTGTTTTGCAGTAACTGCTCCTTTTACCTTCTACCAGCACCTACTTTCATGGTGAGGCGATGACCGCCACAGAGAGCTTTGTAAAAAGCTTATGTTCATGAAGGAATTTGTATTAGATACTGGTTTGTGTGACTTACTGTATTTTGTAAGGGTTTTTTTCCCTTTGGGAATTGTGCGTTATTAATGAGCAGTTTTATGCTTTACTTCTAGTACATGTATACCTTGCAATTGATGTGGGTTTTGTTTGTTTGTTTTCTTCTATTCTCTAGACAAAGCCAGTTAATATAAGGTAGATACTGTCTGGCTGAAATTCTAATTTTCTAATTAAGTTATGAATAATTCCATGCTGTAGCTGATGAACAATTGTTCATCAGTTGTGTTGTTACAATCATCTGATGGTATCTCTAGTTTAGCAGAATATAAGATCCTGAGTAAGACAAATGCTCTTTGGGCCTTAAACTAAGGGGAAATAGTGCACTACACGTGTTTCCCTACCACCATTGCTATCGGCCCTTCTCCCTTAGCATTTGGGACATTGTAGAAGAGCACTGGCTAGACAAACAGTCAGCTGAACATTTCACCCATCTGTGTAGCTATGCTCTGGTACCTCTCTGAGTTTACCTGATCGAAATGATGGTGAACTAGATAAACTGCAATTAAATTTTCATTTATTTCTGCAGAAAGAGACTGATTCAAACACAATCTTTCTCTAAAAGAAAAGACCTGCACTAAAATAACTGTATTTTCCTCTATGTCCATCCTGATTATCACAGAATGTTAGGGTTTGGAAGGGACCTCAAAAGATCACCTAGCCCAACCTACCTGCCAGAGCAGGATCACCTAGATTAGCTCACCCAGGAAGGTGTCCAGGTGGGTTTTGAATGTCTCCAGAGAAGAAGGCTCCACAACCTACTTGGGCAGCCTGTTCCAGTGTGTCATCCTCACCATGAAAAAGTTTCTTCTTATGTTTACATGCAACCTACTATGTTTCAGCTTGCACCCATTGCCCCTTGCCCTATCATTAGACATCACTGAGAAGAGCCTGACTCCATCTTCCTGACACTTGCCCTTTACACATTTATAAACATTAATGAGGTCACCCTGTAGTCTCCTCTTCTCCAAGCTCGAGAGATCCAGCTTCCTCAGCCTTTATTCATAAGGGAGATGCTCCACTCCATCATCTTTGAAACTCTGCACTAGACTCTCTCAAGCAGTTCCCTGACCTTCTTGAACTGAGGGGCCCAGAACTGGACACAATATTCCAGATGCAGCCTCACCAGGGCAGAGTAGAGGGGGAGGAGAACCTCTCTCAACCTACTAACAACACCCCCTCTAATACACCCCAGGACGCCATTGTCCTTCCTGGTCACAAGGGCACATTGCTGGCTCATGGTCATCCTGCTGTCCACCAGGACCCCCCAGGTCCCTTGCCCTTACACTGCTTCCTGACAGGTCAGTCCCCAGTCTATACTGGTACCCGAGGTTGTTCTTTCCCAGATGCAAGACTCTGCACTTGCCCTTGCTAGATTTCATTAAATTCCTCCCCACCCAACTGTCCAGCCTGTCCAGGTCTGGCTGGAGGGCAGCACAGCCTGCTGGTGTGTCAGCCACTCCTCCCAGTTTGGTGTCCTCAGCAAACTTGCTGACAGTGCACTCTGTTCCTCATCCTGGTCATTGATGAATATATTGAATACTACTGGTCCCAGTACTGACCTTTGAGGGACTCCCCTAGATACAGGCCTCCAACTAGACTCTGCCCCATTGACCACAACTCTCTGACTTCTATCCTTCAACCAGATCACAATCCACCTCACTACCTGACCATCCATACCAGACTTCCTCACTTTAGCTGTGAAGATGCTGTGGGGAATGGTGTCAAAAGCTTTACTGAAATGAAGATAAACCACATCCACTGCTCTACCATCATCTATCCACCTGGTTATGTCCTCATAAAAGGCTATCAGGTTGGTCAAACATGACTTACCCTTAATAAAACCATGTTGACTGCTCCTAACGACCCTCTTGTCCTATATATGCTTAGAGACAGCACCAAGGATAAGTTGTTCCATCACCTTTCCAGGGATGGAGGTGAGTCTGACTAGTCTGTAGTTACCCAGATCCTCCTTCTGACCCTTTTTGAAGACTGGAGTGACATTTGCTTTCCTCCAGTCCTCAGGCACCTCTCCTGTTCCCCACAGCTTACCAAAGATGATGGAGAGTGGCCCAGAAATGAGCTCCACCAGCTCCTGAGAACCCATGGATTTATGGATGTCCAGATTGCTTAATTGGTCCCCACCCCAGTCCTCATCAACTGAGGCAAACTCCTCCTTTATCCTGACTCCCTTTGGGGCCTCAAGGGTCTGGGGCTCCTGAGGACAGCCTCCAGCAGCATGGACAGAGACAAAGGCTCTCAGTAACTCCACCTTCTTTGTATCTTCTGTCACCAGGGCACTCACCTCACTTGTCAGGGCCCACATTGCCTCTAGTGTATAGTTTTAACTGAAATGGATTTGAAGAAGCCCTTTCTGTTGTCCTTGACCTCTCCTGCAAGGTTGAACTCCAAGGAGGCCTTAGATTTCCTAGTTGCCTCCCTACATCCTCTGACAACAGTCTTCTACTCCTCCCAAGTGGCCAGCCCCTCCTTCCATGACCTGTAGACTCTCTTCTTCCACTTGAGTTTGCCCAGCAGTTGCCTCTTTACCCATGCGGGTCTCCTGGCTCCCTTTCCTGATTTCCTAGCTGTTGGGATGCTCTGATCTTGAGCTCGGAAGAAGTGGTCCTTGAATGTTAACCAACTATCCTGAGCCCCTTTACCTTCTAGTACCCTGTCCCATGGGATGTCCCCAAGCAGTTGCTTGAAAAGGCCAAAGTTGTCCCTGCTAAGTCCAGAGTAGTGATTTTGTTTGGTGTTCTATTCCTGACAGACAAGATCCTGAACTCCACCATCTCATGGTCACTGCAGCCAAGGCTGCCCTCAGCCTTCACCACTTCAACCAGACCCTCCTTGTTAGTGAGTGTAAGATCCAGCAGAGTCCCTCTCCTAGTTGGCTCATGCACCTTTTGCACCAAGAAGTTATCACCAATGCACTGGAGGAACCTCCTGGCCTCCCAGCAAATATCTGGGTAGTTAAAATCCCCCATGAGAACCCGGGCTTGTAATTGTGAGGCTGCTATCAGCTGACTGTAGAAGGCCACATCTACTTCCTTGGCCTGATCGGGTGGCCTGTAACAGACACCCACACCAGTACCACCCACACCAGCCTGCCCCTTAATTCGCACCACAAACTCTCAACTCGCTCCTTATCTGCCCCCAGCCAGAACTCCATACATTCCAGGTGCTCTCTCACATAAAGAGCAACTCCACCACATAGGGGGGTGGGAGGCCTTCTGGTCTTCATGAAAACCAGAACCCTGCCCCACTGGTGCAAACCCAGCTACAACCCCATCCTGCTTCCAATCTAGTTTAAAGCCCTATGAATGAGCCCTGCTTATTCTTTCCCTCGACCCCTTTTCCCCCTTTGAGACAAGCCTTTACAATGCATTACCATCAGGTCTGGCATCTTCTAAAACCAGCCATGGTCTAAGAACCCAAAGCCCTATTTGATATGTTTGGAAAAATAAGGGATCTAAAATGAACATTTACGGAAGTGTGCAGTTCCATTATACACCCTATTTAACAATGGCAGCTCGCTGTCTCAGTGGCTATTAATGAGCTTTGTGCTCCAGAAGCCTCCTTCCTTGTCCAACTCATTTTCCTTCTTCAGTTTTACTGAGAACTGAGTGTCCAACTTCTTAATAATTGCTGTGTATAACATAGGACATAAAAAGATAAGTTATAAAGCTTGTGCAGGACTTGATGTTGTAATAAACCATCTTTTGTGCCTGGTTATCTATCTTATAAAAACACAGAGTGAAAACAGTCCAGCCTCTTAATGTATACTTCAGCATATTGTAGCAGCTATTTTAGATAACTGGTTTTAATAGTTTTATTATGGCTGTAATTTCTATATGAGGACTGTCCACTTGAAGAAGCAATGAAATCACACATCAACGTGATTTTTAAAGTCAGTTCTGTTCCACCACCAGTGGTGGTGTATGAAAGTAAAGCAACCAAAACCTCACCCACTCACCAGGAAGAAACAGCTTTTCTCAGCCTTGAAAACTCTCTTGTATAAGACAGGCATTTCTTCTAGTCCTCCTTTTACGTAAATAGTAAATCACTACAAGGATAATATATAGAGTACAATAGTCTATTTTTAGTCGGCAGACAAAGTTTAGGCTAATGAAGCTAACTAGAAATTCTAGGGTTGCAGTGATTTCTCACTCTTTATTAATACATTGACAATAATACTGTTTACATAACACTTGATGTTTGAAATCAGTACGTGCCAGTGTCCGGTGATTTGCTAATCTAGTTTTTGGTCTAATCCTGTCCTATTTTTTGCAGCATTCTCTAACTTCATATTATGAATCATGTTGTCTTTCTAAAGTGATTGCCAAGTAAACCAAAAAACGTGTTTTACACTGCTATTGCACTGCTCTTGTCTTTATATACAGTAGTTTTTATAAAGATGTCCTTAAGTTTTAATAAATAAGTGTAACGTAAAATAATCCCTATAATAAAACTTGCTTTAGTGTTTCAAAGACTGTCTGGAATAGCTGTAGAGATTTGTTTCCACTTGTTTTCAGTAGCTTCAAACTTCATTGCTTCCTTTCCATCTGCAGGGAAATCTCCAGATACCAATGATCCATACTTTTATGCAATGAGAAATGAAAAGAGTGTATTTAATGCAAAGAATGATGCTTGGATTTGGCGGGGAAAAAATAAAAAAGACCCAAAAAAAAAAATCAAACCACACTACAAAAAGAAAAATAATGTTAAGGCCATTGCATAAATAAGCACATGGTCCATTTAGCCTGCATTGTATTTCCAGCAGTTGCTACTATCAGATATTGAGGGAAGTGTGGGATACTGAACAGACACTGCTAAGAAATAAACAGCATCTTTCCACTAATCAAGGCTGGCTGAGAAGGCCAAATGTGCAACTGAACAGAAAGGAAGCAACGTTTTGGTTTCCACACACAGCATACTCTGTCCTACACAGATTTTATGGTACATCCACCTACCCAAATGAGACAGGGATGAACACAGATTAACTTGCTTTTTACAAAAATGCAGGACCAACAGTTCACAAAGGCTCTGTCTCTCAGGCTGAAAGGTTTGGACAGTTTTTCCAGAAAGGTTTAGAATTCCTAAATGCACTGTTCTCTCACAGGTCCCTTTGTCACCACTCATTTTAGAGACATCATTGCCAATGTGCCAAAAATATTAAGCATGCTGAGCTGAAATACCAGCTTTTGGACTGGCAAAAGGGAACATTTTTGACAACTAGATTAAACACACAGATGCACCAAAATAATAAAAAAAAATAAATAAATATATTTCTTTGATGTCCAAGTTAGAAATTATGCTTTCAGTAGTAGGTCACTACACTTCCACTAGAAACTGTACTGCAGGAATATACCTGAACAGTCAAAAATACAGACATTTTGAAGCCAGATTTAAAAGCAAAGAAACAAAGCCAAAACCAAGATACATCCTTTGTAGTGTCAGTTATTTCATGTAACACTGTTCATTCCTTCAGCCTCTATAACTACACACATCACCTCCAAAATGGAAAAGGATCACTTTCATTAAAGCAACATTTCAACAGTCCTTAGGTTGTTTGTAACTGCAAGAGACTGCAATTACATCCCACTGTGCTAAGATGTATGGAGACATGTTGCAGAAAGAAAAGACAGTCTTAAAAACACATAAATATGTAAAAACACAAATAATCACAACCCACTCCCCTTCTCAAACTGCACTTGCAATCATGAAAACAGTTAAATTTCTAAGACAGAGAAGAGAAATGGCAAATTGAAGTGTTGGCTGTGTTACGGCTGCCTTACCAAGTTCCAGGAATTTTTACAGTGCACTTCTAGTAATTGAGTAAGAATTATATTCAACACATTATGCTCAGCAGGAACAGCTTTTATATACCAAGTGAGCAAATAAAATACCTCTGGAATTTCCATAGAAGATGTTAAAATGCTGATAGGGACTTACAGACTGCCATTACCAAGCTATTATCACCAAACCATAAACAAACAAGATCATCATAGCCAGTTTCTTTAAATTAAGAGCTTGTTCTTACTGGAAAGCAAAGACTGTGCTGATCTGCTTGTCTTCCACGTGTACAGAAGGACAAGGAGAGAAAAGATGCCTCGATTTGATACTTACTTTCAAGAAAACAAACCCCTGTCCCTCTCACCCAAGTTATTCTCAACAGTTTGCGTGGAAAATGGAAACAATGAGGGGAAAAGCACGCTAATATCTTAGCCATGTGTGGGCATTCATGGGTAAGCATATAATGGCTTGAATTTCCCAATCAGAATGTTAACTCTCCTCTACAAACAGCTGAATTGCACAGAGCCTTGAGCTCTGCTCAAGTTTCAATCCATCATTTTATTCTAAGCGCAATTCCATCACGGGTGTTTGTTTGTAAGGAGAATGAGGACTCGGTAGGATGTTACAAAGAACTGAAAAGTCATCTAAAGAGAAGGAAGCTCTTCTACCTCTTGTCACGACACTTCCATCAGCTTGTCTTTGCACCTTCCTTTTTTATACTTCTGCAACAACATACAAAGTGGAAACAAAGCATCCCATTGGGATATCTGTACTTCCCTGCTGCACTCCTGCAACGCATTCTCTCTAACATGAGGTGTGTGCCTGCATAGTTACCTCTGATACTGTGCAAGCCTGCTTTCCTTTCCTTTTTCCTTTCCCTAGGAAATATTATCGAAGCATTTCTCAACCATCTCTCTGCCTCCTTATCACTCGCAATGCTGTCCCACTGCAATTAGCTATTTGTCTCACTGCTGAGTCTGCCACAATGCAAAACAAGCAGCACATAAGGCAGGGCAGACTTAAAATTAACAGGCTGCGTGTATCAGGAAAGTTTTTGATGAGGGCTTCTGGGAGTCTCAGGCTGCATTCTGAGTCGTGAGGGGTGACAGCGCTTGAACATGAAGAGCTGCTTTGTTGCAGTGAGAGCTACTGGTGACAGTTGGGTTTAAATCCTTAGCTTTAACAAACAAAAAAAAATCTTGGTCCAGGTTGTATTTGAGAATACTCTCCTACTGGCCAGCAAAGCACCAGTTTTAATTTAAGGCATTCTCCTGAATTAATTTTTTTTAATTAATTTTGGGTTTAACTGCCTTATAGTTACTACTGAAAAAGGCCTTTTTTTCATGTAGGACTATTGAAAGCAAACCAAATCTTAGAAGTATCTAAAAAGCTACATTGCATTTGACCTTGAGCTTTTTGCTCCCCTGCTCTACTGGCTCTTTTCTCCAGTATTTGGTGGTTTGGGAATCAAGTATATTATATCATTGATAACCAGTATTGTCGAATATCAAACTGTTCACTGCAACACCACCTTTCTCTAGCATGCCTGGATTTTGTTAGAAGATTTTTATGTTGCAAAATGCTGCTGGGGTAGGTGGTAGCACAGTAGGAATTGCCACCTCTGGTAAGTGATAGCTGGGATTTGCTGTATAAACTCTGTTATCATTTTAACCACACAGTACACCTTCTCTTTCCCTGAATGAACACACTGTAAGCAGCCACCAGAAAAACCCAGTTGGGAATTTATCTAGCAAGCAGACACAGCATCCCTGTGCTGTATCTCCTATTATTATGCAGATATAGGAGCTCAAAGACATTTCACAACCTTTCCCTTTTTCTCTTCCCTAACCACGGATGTCTATTAAAGCAACTTACCTCTAGCTAATAAAAAAAAAAAATAAAAAAGTGAAAAGGCTCAAACCCTAGGAAAAGAAATTACACAATACTGTGAGTCTCACAGATTTTATGTTTTGTTACATTACCCATACAAATGCCACGTGAATTAAAAGCACCCCTTAAGCCTGCAGTCAAATTTTTCTTGAGTTCCTGTGCTGCAGGTGAGCAGCACAGGAGGGGACTTCTGTTGTTTGTGCTGTGTAATCATTTCACATCTTTTATCCAGCACTGCCCATATACAATGAGCTCTAACCATAGCAGCCCATGCTTTTTCACACATCTGCAGGTGCTCCCAACCTCCCCACCCTCCCCAAGACCCAGCTGTGCCTCCTGGCACTGAGCAAGTGAACACCTAGCTGCAAGGACCACCCACCTCACTTTCTACAGTACTGTCCCTCCTAGTCTACACATGAAAGCTTTTCAGCCAAGACATCATCAGTTGATGGCTTCAATCGGGGGTCTGCTCCTTTTTCTAAGGTCCTTCAGCCTCAGAGTGGCAGAAAGGTAACCACAGGCGTTGAGAAGAATGCCTGAAACTGGAACTGGTTCAGGACTGAAATAAAATAGGAATACTTGGACTACTTGAACACAACGTCTTCCTCTTTTAACAACTCCTCCCATTTCCCAATGCTCAGACAAGAGGAAATCAGGCTGTGCTATTAGAGAATCACTAATATTAAGAATTCTCCTTTTCTTACCACCTCTCTGCACTAAAGCTTCCAGCATCCGTTTGCTGAGATACACATTCCTTGTAGGCAGGAATGGACAAATCAGGCAAATCTAGTTTTCCATCTCACTTTTCCTCCATGACGGTTAAATGAAGGATATTTGGACTAGACCTGGTCTATAGACACCATCTCTCTCCATCTGGTACAAAATGTCCATTCTCCCCTGCAATCCTTACAGCCCCACATTTGTTGTCACTCGAGGTTCAGACATCCTCGGTGAGATTCCATCACAGGGCCCATCTGGAGGTCCACTGTGCTCTGGACTAAGTCTCATTCCCAAAGAAGTCAGAGCTGTGATAAACTTCAGCCTGGTGCTACAGGCAGATTCCCACCCTATTTGTGACCACTTCCCAAAGTTTGACCCAGGGTCCCCCATGCTGTCCTCTCCTCCAGACCCCAACTCCTGAAACACTGCCATTGCCTTTGCCAGGTCTCCCCTTGTCCCAGGTGTGTATTTCCAATCCCACCATGGCTCCCATGGCTCACTCCACCACCACGCAGCGAGACACTTCCCTCCTTTGTCCTGTGAGCCAGAAACTTTCACGTGTGCCATGGAAGGAAGCAGCTGTTTAAACTAAAGAAAAAACTTCTAAGCACGTGCTTTGTGCTTGCAATTGAAAACCATACTCGGCCATGCAGATATTACCCAGCTTGTACCGCAGGGTTGGGCTTTGGCTTTGCTGCTGTCCAGGCTCTGCTGAGATGAATTGAGGGGCAAACCTCAGTGATCTGGCAACCAGCAAATAAACTTTGGAGCAAAGTAGCATAAAAATATCAGAGTCTGAAGGAAGGCCAAGCTGCATGCCTGCGAACTGAGCCGAGACCCCACAAAGCCAGCAAGAACCCAAACTCCTCTTGTTGTCAGCACGGCTGTTTGCACGTATCCAAGTAGCAGCTACATACCTCACCCAGGATCCTTTGCCACCACAATGTGAAGCATCCAGAGACTGCCTCAGATCAAAAGAAGTAGCTATTCACCCAGTACACGTGAGCACATACCAAGGATGTGTCTGGAAGTGTGAAGAGTGATCTGTCCCAAACCCAGAAAGTTTCAGTCTGCCAGACTTTGGCTCACCTTTGCTGTGCCATCTCCCAGCTTGAGACACTGGCTCAGCTGTCCCATTCAAGCCTGCATAAGTTATATCACTAATTCTTCCAGAACTCCTATAAGAAAATGAGCATTACTAATGGCTACTCACTGAAATGCACTTAGAAAGTATCAGAACTCAGGGGAAAATATAAAATTGGATGGCATGGGTGAGGCTTCTGCAAAAACATGAAGCTTTTGCCAAAGTGATGGCAGGATTTACCATTTCAGGCAAGCAGCCAGGTTTCTCAGCCAAAAAGCTTATCCTGGCATACCGGAAGACATTGGCTTTAACAGAACTACCCATGGGTTTCCACATGCTGTCCAGCTCCAAGGCACAAAAGCAGGGTGACAAATACGCACAGAGTGGACTACATTTGGTGGCAACCAGATCTTAACAGGTCATCATGGGCCCTAATGTTTATAAGGCATTGACAGAAGAGAGTATAAAGCAAAAGTTTGAGCTACTTCTTGACAAAGACTGTATTGGAGGGAGGAAAATGAGAAAATGCCCCCCCTGCAGAATATTGCACAGTCTTCTTTTCAGACCCTCCTAGATCATCTTTTCAGGCCCTTTTTAGATCTAACTATGAGGGATTTCTTCTAATGTCTTCATGTGGAAAATCTGTAGGTCAAGACACGTGAATTACAAAATGGCAAACTCAAGGTCTCACTCAGAGCTTTATGAAGACTGTTGTGGCTAATGTCTTCCCAGTGTCAGCTGCCTTAATTCTCCCTTCTTGAAAAAGAAAGGAACTCAGTAAAAGGGTGGTAATTAATTCTACAACAATACTCAATAAGGGAAAGCTTAGTTTTAATAAACAAAGTTGAAGGGTAGATTTAATGTAAACATATTCAGTTAGATGGGTAGCACATCTCAAAAACAGTTATATTAAGAAGCAAGAACAAAGCACACTCCACAGGAAGCACTGTTTGCTTTCAGGTGATTAATAAAGCCCAGGAAAGGGTATAATTGATGGTCTATGTTTTTTCTTCCTCATTTCCCCCAAACAGAATTGCACAGAAGAGATAGAAGCCTACAGTAAATCCAAAGTCAACATTTCATTATGGGCTTACCCCATCACAGGAACATATTGAGATCCCCCTTCACAATTCTTAAAATGGTGATAAATGAACAATAGGGAAGGCTTCTTTCTTCACTGGAAATTCGGTAAGAAATTCGCACCCCCTGTACCTTTGGGTCAAGACAGCAAGTTAAAGATCCTAGTGCTCTCTAGGTGGATGGGTGAGGGACCTGCTCCTCTGAAGCAGTGCCTGGATACCACCTGGACACCAGTGATGGTGTGGGCAGGTGCCAGGGAGAGGGTGTGCAACAGCCCATGTGCTTCACACGGAGGGAGAGAAAAGCGTGAGAGGAAAGGTCTCCACCTTCCTCAAAGGTGACCAAAAGGAGCTGTAGGTTAGGCAGCTGTCGTAGCAGCCTTCCTTACCAGTTTGCATCTCTAGAACAGTGAAGAGCTCTCTGATTTCTATAAACTGTCTGTCGAGCAGGGAAACTTTCCCTCCCCTGTCTGCCCCAGCAGCTGCAGCTCAAGCACACTTGTCCTCAGTCAGCAGAAGCGGTTAATCCTGACCAAAACAACACTAAAGAATCAACTAAAACCTAACTGCAATATTTCTCATCAAAACACTTATCTGGAAATACGACATCATATGGGCAGTAAAACTTTTAATCTTTTTTTTTTTATCTTCCTTTGTTTTTCCAATAAACTGTAGAAAAAAAACACTACAGATCCAGTCACCCCTGCATGTTTGCCTCAGAATACTTCCTCTGTTACTTTTGTCTCAAATAGCCTCTCTCCAAATCTGCCCAGCAATAGTTTCTGAGAACTCAATCTGTTGTCACAAATGTGGCAGAAAGATCTTATGGCCCCAATGCCAGATCACAAGTAGAGGTCATGAGGTGGGTATTTGGCTGTCAGAAGCTCTCCCTAAGCCCTTGGGCTATGCAATTCATCTCTCACCATCTCAGGTCCCTAACGAAACATGTGTGTCAGAGTCTGCCATTGCAAGGGAACAATCTGGAAATCTTGTTGAAGTTTTTGGATGCTGTGATGAAGATGACAGAGAAAGGAGATAGTCTGTACAGATTTTTCAGCCAGGCAGTTGTTTAAAAAATAAATAAAATATTTGCAGTAAGTTAAATGCTTTTGTTCAGACCTCTTCCCCACATGTTAAGGATACCAAATCCACTCCCTGAACCACATGATGAAGTTGTGAAAGGAGCTATTACATGGTCTCTGTGAATGACCTGCCCTTTTCAACTGCCATCTTTCTTTCCACATGCAAAATCCCCCAAGACCAGCTATGATATTCACGGTTCTGTTCTGCATCCATCAGTCATTGCAGACACCCTGTGGGTCACACATGGTCATAGTGGTACCTGATGCTCTTTGCTTGCATTGCAGCAGCTAGAGTCTGGCATCATCAGCTGACACATGAAGACTGCCTCTTCCAGATGACGGGAATTACTGTAACAGCTTCTTCTTCAATGAGCTGGTTTGGAAGTCAACTGAAACATAGACATCACAGACATGTAAAGAGGAAGTAGAGACATTCAGGATCAAAACAATGGTTGGATTGTTTGTTTTCTAGTTTAAGGTTAGACATTCCTTGGGTTTTTGCTTTCTTTTGCTTTGTTTTTTCAGCAGCACAGTGACAGTGGGCTCTGTCTGATATTGTTGATCAAAAGCAAGAGTGGGCAAAATACTCAAAGGTCCCAAGTGCTGGAGAGGATTTGAAGTGTGCAGCAGTCTCAGCAGAGTTGCTTATTCACACATGCCCATTGATTTTACTCAAGCAAGTCTTCACCTTTCCCACCCAGAGCATAGTTTGTTAGCACATGGTGCAAGATTCAATACCAGCAAGTCAGTGGTGAGAAATGCCCAAAAGAAGCATCGCTGCCTCTTTCTTGCACAGCCTGAGGACAGGGGCAGAGATCACCTGCCTGCAAACACAGCACAGACTTCAGCACAAGCTGCACATCCAGCACTTCAGTGAAAGAAGCCAGCCATCAGACAGAGGCTAGCACTTGTCTTTTTTCCTTTCCTCCAAACGTGTATTTGCCAAAACCAATCAACAAGGTGGCTTGGTGTTAGCTGAATCTGGGTTTCGTTTGTGGTCAAATTTGCTAGAATAAGCCAACAAGTATGTAAAGTAGTCTTCTGCCTCATGGAGGTAGGGCATTGCACAAATGCCATGTGGCAGAAGAATCAAACCCCTCTCTTCTTCATTGCCTGTGTGCACTGGCAGACCTGAGGGTTGCCTATTGCAGCATCTGGAGAACAAAAGACTTCATTCCAAGTCCAAGATGAAGGGTTTGATTAAATTCCCTTATCTCTTCTTACTATTTTCAGTTTCTGCCTCCAAAATGAAATTCTGACAGTTTTTTGTGGGGATGGTGGATGCTCAGTGGTTAAACCTCATACCCCAGTGAGGGCTTTGGCTGCCCTCTGGGACCAAACAATAAAAGATGGACATTTTAGGAAACTACAACACACAACAGGCACATTAGTACAATAGCGTGGCACAAGCACCAAGTTATGCATATCCCCATATCCTAGATTTTGGTCTTACTGCTAATGACAGTAAATTTACAATAAAAATCCCTAAGAAAACAGACCTACCACCTATAGCCCAGAAGAGGGGTGGGAAGGTTTCAGGCAATGTGCTTCAGCAGCTCAAGAGAAATACACTTATATAGCAAGTCATTCTAGGGACACATGTAAAGGGAAGTCTGAAGGAAGGCAGAAAGAGATAATTTGGTAATGCTCAGTGTGAGAATAGTCAATAAAATAAAGAGCTTTATGGATATTCCTTTGAAATAGAAAACAATCATCCATTCCAGCTGTGTTCACATCCTTTTTGCCTTCCAGGGTTAATCTGCTGAAAAGCTTTTAGTGAAGATTAATGTATATCCAGCTGTCTCTGGGTTTTTCTTTTTTATCCAAAAATTAACAGACACCAAACAAACAACTATTGGCAATAACATATTAGCCTAAAAAGGAACATTCAACGATTTTAGTTCTGGAAGAATGAAGTGAATTGAATTTGTTTTTCAAAGGAAAAAAAAAAGGGGGGGGGGGGGGGAGAAGAGGGAAAGATGGGATGTGAAAAAAAGGTACTCAATTTATAGTATTGCTTAGAACACAAGGAGATTAAAGGAATTAATAGTTGGGAGCTTAAAGTGTCTGATTGCCTGAGTTTGGACAGTGATAACGTCAGCATGATAAGTGATGCTACTGAAGCGATGCATCAATGTTTTCACCTCATATCAGCTACTCCTTTAAAAAAACAAAAACTGCAGAATAATACTCCCTTCACTTGTGTCTGTTGAATCATCAGGCTTGCATTTGTGCCTGGTGAGTCTTGAGGCAGGGCTAAAATTGCTTTCCACCTCACAAGTTATTTTAAACTCCCACACAGTGGAGAAACACCACGTCACATACTCACCTTCAGCCCCATCACCCCATGCATTTCAGTCCTCTGAGGACACCCTTGCCCCTGAGGCCATGTGACAGCAGGGCATGCTGTGGTGCAGCAAAGGAAACCTGCTCAGTTCAGCCTGTGCCCTCCTTGTTTGGGCTAATCCCTGCACCCCTGGGCAGGAGGCTTACTGCACAAGTGCTTGCCCTCCGCTTAGCACAGGAATCCCTCCCCAGTGCACATCCCCCCAGATGTGGGGTGGGACCTTGGGCTAGGCTTTCGCATCCTAAACTGCTCAGCACGAGGGAACACATAAGATGTGGGGATGCCAGTATGTTGCCCACTGCTGAAACTACCCACCCACTTCACAGAGGAGACACGGCATCACAGCGGTCCTGGTCAGGGGGCCCAACATGTGAGTACAAGCAGCAGCAAGTAGCCACTCCACTGCAGAGCCCAAAGCTGGTTGTGGTGGGGTTGCTCACAGCCGATGAGGTGCCACATCTGCCCCGCGTGGTTTGGTGTTGAATCAGGGGACTAGACAATCAAAACAACTTGCCAAAATGTCACAACTTAAAGACAAAAAAAAAACAAACCCCAAAAAAACAAAGAACCATGCAAATGTATGTGTCAAAGCTGAAAAGATTAACATTCTTAACCATAACAGAGAGAAAAAAAACTAACCGAGGTGACACCAACAAGCACACTTTGATCCAATCCTGACATGTCAGTATTTAAAGTCTCTTTCTATGCCTTCCTGGATTCCTTGATCAGGGTGTATCTAACTTGTTATTGTTTACACATAACCTTTCATTTACATATCAAACTGGTTTTTTTCCACTGCAAACAAAGTTGCTGTCATTTCATAATACACAACTAGACACTGATAACTGTAAGCATCATCCTTCCTTACCAAAAAGGAATAGTTTAACTTTTGGATGTGTTCCTGTGCAACGCACCCTAGGTGATCCTGCTTTGGTAGGGGGGTTAGACTCAATGATCTCTAGAGGTCCTTTCCAACACCTAACATTCTAGGATTCTGTGATTTTTAAACATAGTTACTGTCCCTCCACATTCAATGAACCACCAACGACTTTTTGGTTGATGATAGTCACATCCTCTGCATAGCCCCTGTGATAAAAGGTATTTCCTTTTTTTGAGATTATGAGGAATCTGTTTCCAGCTCTGTGGAAATAATAAAAAAAGAGGCAAGGATGACTTTCCAGAGGAGCACCAAAGAAGAAGAGAGAAATCCTAGCAGAGAAAGTCAGTGGTGTGGTGGGAAGTTAAATGAAGGCCATGCAGAAACTCTGGCCTGCTCAAGTAGTACAGATAATGTTAAGTCCATGGACCAAAAAGTACCACCACCACTACATGCGGGCTATGTGTAGGTGGCTACGCACAGGAGGTGGCCAGAAACCAGACATTTTTTCACTCACAGTGTTTCCATGGAAAATGCCACTTGGAAGAAAAGAGAGTGAAACACTCATGAAAATGAAGTTGGACCTTATTCTACCACAAATGTTTCAGATAGATGTATTCCAAAATGGATTTTTTAAAAAAAACAATCTTTCAAGCTGTATGTACTATATTACATTTTCTTCTAAAGTTTAAAACAGAAATAAAATGAATTCATGCACACAGTATCTGCAAATGCTTAACGTGGAGTGAGGAGGGGGAGCTCCCTGTGAATCTCAACTTTTTTCAGAGTAAAACAATCTGTTCTCTGATGAGCACTACTAGCAGATATGTACCTTTAGATATTACTCAAATCTCCTTCTGTGCTTATCCACAGAAAATGCATATCCATCACAGCTAAAGGGGGTTGTAATGGGAGCTGAAGTTGTTCATGCTTTCAAGTTGGGAGTTCCTCCGTCAGTAACAAACAATGGACTGTCATTTTCCATCACCCTGCTTTTGTGAGGTCATAGAAAGATCAGCCTTAAATATTATAACATATAACACTTCAACACTTTCATTTATTAATTTTTTTTTCCTCCTTTTTTCTTTTTTAATAATGAGGAAAAGATTTTCCAACATCAGTTTACTAGGAAAAAATCTTCAGGATGATCAAAAACTTCTGAAGAGGTTTAAGTGCTGACAAGGAACAGGAAATTCAAACATCACAGAATTTGTGGAATAATTACTTCTCCTAACATGTAAAAACAATTGTCAGTGAAACCTGAAAGCATGACTTTGTTTACTCGTTTTTTTGGGCCTGATGGAGTTTCCCTGGAGGGTAACTGTGAGAGCACAAGCCCCACCACATCTAAGCCAGCCTCCCAAAGGAACTATTCAAACAGGCTACACAAAGAAGGAAATACATTCCCAAACATGCCAATGTGCTGCACTATCCAAGCATTTCATTGGCAAATGGACTGCTAACCATACTATAGCTAACTTACAACAGGTATGTTTTAGACTATACCAAAAAAAACCCAAACCACTAAACCAACAAACAAAAAAAAAGCTAACACAGAGCACAAGACCCTAAAATGGGAACATCTTGGACAAAATAACATGTCAACATAGCTAAAACTAGTAATGACATACTATGAGGTGGTTGGAGAGAGGCTCAGATAGTAGTGCTGTTCCTAGGTCAGTGCTGCAATACCACTTCTACCTCTTTTTCTGCATGTTAATAATCACTGCTGGTTTTGCCTGAGAATGCAGTAATTTGGCCACATATTGGAGACATGAATCCATAAAACTGTAGGTTTAGTATGGACTCAACCATCAACTGTCTTCTCAATAACACCGGAGGCTGGGTTGTAGCAGTAGACCACTGAGAAAAGGAGGATGCCAAATCTTCTAGACCCTGCTCAAGACACTCTTCCACATCTGTCAAGGCTCTTCTGCAGTGTCCTCTGAAGTCCTATAAAATTTATCCTCAGAAAGTGTCACAGGATGATGCTGTCTTCATCTCTTCCTACTTCCAAAGTACTGAGCTTACCCCAGAGCAGCAGGATTTACATTTCAATATACCCCCTGCAACTGGCCTGCTCCTCACAACATCTTCCACCAATTTTATCTTGGCAGGTTTTAGGCAAGAAAGCAGACTGCAAGAAGCAGTTCTGTTCTCTTAAAATATTAAAAAAAAACCCAAAACAAACAAAAAATAGTCAGGGTCCTCTGAGTTCAAATGAAAAGCCAGAGCACATAATGTGCTGATGTTGATGTATCACTCAAAAATTGAACCACTGAAGTTTCACAGCATTAGATGCAGATCCCTTCCAAGCACGTGCAACCCCACAGCAACATGCACATCCTGCTAAGGCTTCAGCAACTTAACAGGACAAAATAACCAAAATAAAACTCAGAAAACTCAATGTATGCTGCATGAAATATTTCCTTGTCTTCAAGGAAAGCCCTATTTAACAGACTTTCTCTTTTATTTTTCATGACAGCATCTGTTTATTTTATTTGGCTGTTTTCCAGCAACATACAGAGCCTTCTGCAGAGCTTGCTTTTGAGTCTATGTGGTGCTCACTTGCACAGCAAAGACTAGCAAATCATGAAAGTGAGATGCTGACAAATAAGCAAACCATTGAGACAGGGAGTGTAGGCAAAGCTGGCAGCATGCAGGGCAGCCATCTCCCCCTCCTCCACGCATCGCCTGGGCTGCGGCATCAGCTGTGCCATCCTGCACCAGTGTGGCAATTGAGTCCCAGTGCTGGCAGGGACCCAGTTGGCCCCAAGCACCACAAGCTACAGAGAAAAAGCAGAACCCATGCAGTGCCCCTTGCCTTCAGTGATAAACAGGTTTGTCTGGGTCCAGCACTGGGATCTCAGCTGCAGCAGCATCTGCACTCTGCCTCCCGTCATCCATGTCCTCCAAGGCTTCATTAGTGACACAGGAGCACACCAGAATCACTTGAGTGGGAAGCAGCACCCCAGATCATTTTCAAAACCTGCATGGGATGCAGAGATGTCAACAGGTACCTTGCACCTTGCTGCTGCCCAGCATCCTCCACATGACCCCAGAGTTTCCATGTGCTGTGGAGTCATAAGCATCACCTGTGACTTTCTATACCAGATTGCTGACAGTTACTAGGAAATACTGACAGAAATTAGAGAATTATCTTTCTCTCCACTTGATTTTTCCATTCTTTTTAAAAAATTATTTATTTACTTACAGCTTTTTTTTCCCCGTCTTTTTCTTTTATTGCCTTTTCTCAGTTGCATAATGCATCAATATTCAAAGGTTTTTAAGGATTACATTACACCTATACAGAAAATGAACACATCAGGCTAAAGATATCTCAATTACTATTGCCTTGAAGTAACAGTAAGTGACCCAACACAGAACAGCTACAGCTTCTAAACCACTTACAGAGAAGCACTAAGGGGGAGTTACGTGCCCCTGATGTGGCCTATTTGCTTTCTCCTGCTTCCACTGTAACACAATCAGACTCCATCAAGCTTGCTTGCAGGAAGAGCCACAGACAGCAAAACCTTACTTCTGCCACTCCATGCCATCCAGAGTGATGGAGATTACCTGGAGCATTAATAAACTCTAACGTTGTGGTAATTATATGCCTTAATGGTAGCTAAAGGGTGATTCATTAAATGCAAGTTAACACTGAATACACTTCTGCCTGTATTTACAGAATTTTTAATCTAGATACAGTGCACTTTGAAAGTATCGTGTCATCTTTAAATAGAATCTCACTTCAAAAGGAAAAAAAAACCAAGAACAACAAAACAAACAAAAAAAGCCAAAACCAAAAACAAATTAAAAAAAAAAGTTTCCCTTTCTTACTGCCAGTTTTCCACCAGCTTAGGGAAAGCAAAGTGGTAAATAAAGGTAATAATGGTAAAAATAGGTAAATGGAACAAATTCCCTGGACTGTAATATGTCTCACTCAGCAGATAAGAAAAGTTTAACTCTAAACACAGCCAGACTCACAGAAAACAGTGCTGGCAGGAGCCTTAGTGGGTCACCTTGGCTATGCCCAGGGCATGAGGCAGGACCAAGCCTACACCAACAGCTGCTGAACTGGTCTGACTGGTGCTGACAAATTCACAGCCATGGAGAAGCCTTTGTACCCCCAGGCTGGCTGCTCCTGTGCTCATACAGGCCAGCACAACACAGCCCTGGGGCTTTCTTTTGAAAGGTATTTACTACCACCCATCCTAGAGCTCAGCCTGGGATTAGAAAGAACAGTTAGCTTAATCCTTTTTTATACGTTATCACTAAGCAGAAGAACTTGACTTTCTTTCCAGGAATACTATGTTTCCACTGTCTGACTCTTTACCACCAAGCAACTGGCTGTGTTTTCACTTAGGATGATAACAAGGCTTGTACAGAAACAAGTGACATAAGCCAGGACTCCACTTTCAAAGAGTGAAACCCTGCCACGTCCCATCTTCGTAAGCCACTCATGCACTTTAATGCCTCTGCCCAGGCATAGGGAACAAAACCACCCAGTGATGTTTATCAGCCTGTCACCAACACGGATGAAGCACTCAGCACTGGGGATGGAAGATCTCCCCAGCAGACTCCGAGCAGTAATACTCGCACCAGTTCAACTTATCAATCAAATGGCTGACAAATGAAATTCTGGTTTGTTTTTTCCTAGAAGTATAAATTCACATTAGAGAGCAGCCTCCATTCAGCTGCCATGCTATTTTCAGAAGCACAGTTTGTCTTTGCAGATGGCCGGTGGTGTTTCTGCTAACCTGCTCGGCCCTGCTGCCTGTTCTTCCCATCAGCCCTCCATTCCCTATGTCTTTATTGCTCTGCACAGACCTGGGCTGCTGCCTATCAATCCTCATTATGGGGCAAGAGATGCCTTTTGCAGATTGTTACTGCATCAGAAAGTGACAGCCGTGGAGGTGAAATACCTGTGAGAAAGGACAGGTTATGCGTCACCTTTCTCAAAGGCACAAAAATATGAAATAAGATACCTAGAAGCTAAACCTCACATGGACTTGAAGACAAAAAAAAGTCACCAAAGACCAAATGCTGGTGAGAAAAGTTTCTCCAAGGCTTACCACAAGGGTTCTTGGACCACCCTGGACAGAAAACACCTTGGAAGAAATCCACAGAGAGCTGGGTTGGTTCCAGGCTGCTGTTTTCTTGGCGTTGCCTGCAGCTGTGAGGACCATCAGTATTTTCCTAACATTTTGTAACAACTGAAGTTACATGAGATTTCCACCATGGTTACCACACAGCTATGGAGATGAAGAGCCATGTGCAGGAGGGAGAAACTCACATTAGTCATTTCAAAGGATGATTTCTGCATTTAAACGAGCTGGGCCAAACAAAGTCCCTTAGGTACCATGCAAATTAACTGCTACCACTTAAAGCTCCAAAAGGAGAGGACCGTGACACTCTGCTAACCAGGAAAAAATACCCCAATATTAAGAGCCAGTTACGATGGGGTGATGATTTAGATGATGATTTAAGAGCCGATTAGATGGGGAGCTTAGGGATATGGTTTAAGGAGTAGCTTTGGTAGTGTTAGGTTGATAATTGGACTAGATGATTGTACAGGTCTTTTCCAATCTAGGCGTTTGTTAAGATGTTAAGACACTGCCTGCTAAAGAAACCAAACACAACCCAAACACAACCCAAACACAACCCAAACACAACCCAAACACAACCCA
>JANVCC010000066.1:1995113-2009385 GCA_025345505.1 Todiramphus chloris collaris | reverse complement strand
GTGCCAGCTGCCTGCCAGGCTGCCTGGCAAGCACCAAGCGCCCGCTGCCCATTGCTGCCCATCCCTCCCCTCCTGCCTTACCCAGTGACTCCCCATAGATCCCCTTTGGCTGAGGTCAAACACCATTGAAATCCTCTCCGCTCAGGATTTTTGGTGGGTTTGGGGTTAAAAACAGGAAAAGAGGAAAAGAAAAGGTCTGTCTAGAACTGTAAAAATCAACATGTTGCGTTATACTCACACATTCAGCTGGGAAGGGTTTGTGGCTCCCTGTGCTGGAATCACTTTACAGAGGAAAATTTAAGGAGAAGGAGTTCTTTACAGCTAAAAGAGGAGATAGGAATCACCAATGCAAGACTTAATCCTTACCCAGCCACAGACTTAAAAATTAAGACAAAAAAATAGTGCCTGTGTATCCTCAACTCCCATCACACTGACTTTCAAGCTGAGAAGAAATCAGCATGACGCTTCAGTCACCATGAACTGGAGGCCAGAAATGAACCAGGGATTTAAGGATAATGCTGCTTTTTATGGACTCTCCAGGCATTGCAAATGTGCCCTATGCAGTACACGTTTCCAAACCCTGCCGTCTAAAATCTATCACATAAAAGAGGAAAATGAAATAACAACACAATAATAATACAATGTCAAGCGCCATTCAATATCTTGCACAAATAAAGGTAAAACCAATTAAAAATTAGGTTAGCATAGGATTGATCAGGCTTGAAATCACACCAGTAAAAAAATTGCTTTTATGGGGAAAACTTTTTTAGTGAAGACAAGTACTGACAGCCTGTGTCACTCTAAAATAAAACAAAACATAAAAACAAGGCAAGCTAAATCCAGCTGGTCTGGGGATTGAGTTTAAAAATATTTACTTGTAACCTGACAATGCTTCATAATCCCCTTATCTTCCTGGGTGCTTTAGTTAACACTTGGAGGTTGGGTTGGTTTTTTTTTTATTTATTTGTGTTTTAACCATCCACTTATAAAAACTGAATATTTCTTTTTAATAAATGAAAGCTGAACTTCTCAAAGAGTCACTTGCCTCTAGAGGATGGGACTTCAAAAGGAGGAGTGAAGGAGAAAAAAGTACTACTGAATCAGTTGAGTAAATCTCATGATCAAAATTTCAGGAGTTCATGATAGATTTGTGCCTTTGCATGGCTTCCTACAATATGTTGCAAAAGGAAGTTTTCAGAATCCCTCTGAATACACATAAATACACCTAAGCACTTTGGTGGCTCTGAAATGCAGGTAAGTGCTCCCCTGTCCTTTTTACTGTGTGAGCTGAAGGGGAGGAAAAGGAGCACAGAGATGAGAAATGGATTTGGTTTTTTGGGTTTTTTTAATGGAAAAACAGGACAATGACAAAAAAACCCCAAAAAAACCAGACCAGAAGGTCCAGGTGGAAACAGTCCTTTAACCTCTTCAAAGTCAGAGGGGCCATATGTCAAATGCCATGATGTGCTCAGGGTTTCTGTGTCTGAGATGGTTGATGAGCCACAGGAGTGTGGGACTGTGCTTTCCATGTGCCACTTGTCCTGTAGAGGACAGGACAGTCATTACCAGTGTGAGTGCTGGGCTGGAGAAATGGGCTGGGGCTCACCTGGGTAGGGAAGTCTTCCAGAAACCTTACATCTGGTGAAGGGAGAGACTTGGAAAGACTTTTGAGAGATGGCCATCAAGAAAAGCACCGAGCTAAGCAGGGTTGATGGGCCCCCCAACTCTTTTTGTTCTCTCCACACAGCTGCAAGCTCTACCCCCTCCCAGAGAGGCAAAATTCATCTATCTGCAGAATCAGTGTGGAGGAAGTGGAGTCTCCATGGCTTTGCTCTTTTTTCTCTCCAGGCTTTATGAGGAACATATTTAAGCCTTTTGTTCTAGCCTCTAAGTTAAAAGAAACTAACCACTGAAGCCTTCAGACTTCCAGAGGTCCTAAGGGGGGAAAAAAAAAGGCCACTGAATTCCCCAGACTTCCCTGGGATCTGCTGCTCAGAGCTTAGAGTTTGCATGTTTGTGTTCTTGCTTTGCACTAGAGCACACCGGGCCGTAACAAGCCAAGAGCAAGAGGAATGTTCTGCAGATGGATGCCAGACAAACCCTTCGTTTTGCTGTCCAGCACAACTGCTAAGCTTTTGCATCCTGGTCAAACTTCCAAGGCATCCGACACAAGTAATTTACTAGCTCGAGAGATGTGTCTTTCCAGTGCCAATTCAGGTCTCAAGTTTACTTATTCTCCTCACGTAGCACAACTGGCAGAAGTAACAGAGCAAGATCAAAAGGAAAAGAAACTAGATGAGAAAAGATGAAGTATGAAATAATACTGGTAACAGACAAGCTGCAATTCATGATCAAAGGAATAAGTCTGGCCCCAGCTATATAAATAAAGAAGTAGCTTCTCCATTTTTCTGAAAGGAAGAATTTGCTGTTTACCCTCATGTCACATAATCATTTCAAGTGCATTTATACTTAGGTAGCTGAAAGGAAAAAAAAAGTGACAGAGCACCTCGACTTTTATTTATTTCCTTTAATCTTCACAGACGAGGGCTCTCCTGGGATCTCACTGCTTTCCCATCCATGTTGTGCATAATCCACAAAAACAAGATAATCAAACCCCAGAGCGTCTTCCATTCCAGATAAACCAGGAAAGTGTCAAAAAGAGGTTTTGTGACCATTACCAGCTGAAAGCAGTGCAGGGTCTTGAGCAGCTAGAGCTGCACTGGCTGGCCCCAGATTACATCGCCTGCCCCACACATCTGCCCTGCTTTCATAGGCAGCAGAGCCAGCACCTGTGAATTGATTCTACCCCAAAACTTCATCTCCCTAAATGAAACACAGCACTGCGTGGCCACTCCTGGCCTTCCCTCCTGTATCAGCTCTGCTATGGGCATGCTGACCAGCAAGGCAACAAATTTCCCATTTCCATCTCCCAAGCCATGGAAGCAGCAGTTTGATGCTACCTACCCCACGGGGCTTCTGGTCATCTGCATTAAGCTGCAGGTGAGAGGCTCAGAGGGAGCTTGATGATGACGCAGTGGAAGTATGAAAAGGGAAAGATACCCCACGCCTCTCATCCGCCCGGCTGCTATCAGGTCTGCTACAGATGCTTAGGTAAGCAGAAGAGATTTCCCCACTGGGGTTGCTGCTGGTCATGCAGCACCCATCATACAGGTCCATCCCGGGGAATGGACTTTGGGGTCCCAAAGAAAAAAAAAAGTCTTTGCTGCCTGAGCAAAAACCAACCAACCAAACATAATCCTGATATTTTACAGTTCTCACAAAGGCAAATCAAAACAAATATCTAGAAATTTCAATCTAGAAATCCTTGCTTTGGATTTCAAAGTCTCAAACATCATTAACCTCTCATCCTATTTATTAAGGGTGATAGAGTGCACCCCTTTAGCCACAGTGCACTGGGGAAACTGATAGCATGGGGGTGAAATCCAGGCTGTGACAAGCTCAGAGGGAGCCCCAACCTGCTAAAGACCAGGAAGCAGCAGTGTTTCTGTGCCACATCTCAGATCTAGAGGAGGTTGTTGGGTTTTTTTCTCCCACCCTCCCTAGAAATGGGTCCAGACCTGAGTCCTCTCCTGTCAGCAGCAGTACTGGCACTGTCTTCCTCAGTGGGCAGATTTCTTGTGCTCTGTCCTTTTACATCAGAGTCAGAACAACATTTGAGAGTTTCCTACAGAAATGGATGGTCTCACAGCATGGCTGCACATGGAGGTTTTGCACCAAGAAGTGCATCAGCCTGACATCAGCAAAAACTAACAGGCATGCTGCAAAGCTGAATGTTAACAGGCTTTCTGTTCCCACTGGAAGGACCAAATTTTGCAAGACCTGGACTCATACTTGTGTTTTATCAACAACCCAACATGAAGAAAACTCGGTTCACCCAAAAGAAAAGGCTGCAGATTTTGGATTCTGTCTTGTTTTTCAGTGTCACCTTTGAAATACACAAAATGTCTGCACAGAACAGAAATTTCCAAGAAATTTGATGCTTGCATGCCAAGATTTTTTTCAGCGTGATCATCCCTAAACACAGTAAAAGGAAACATGCCAGTATCATTGGAATGAAATCCTCCATTCCTGCTGACAACGACTGACACATCCCCATGAAAATCTGAACTTCACGAAGCTGCACCTTCTGAGGGAAAGCAGCTTCTTTGACAACCTCTGCTGTGCTATTAATTCTAAGAGCCCATTTCACCTCTTCGCCTTCCCTTGATCTCTATTTAAATTAACCACTCTGAGGCATCTTTCTTGCCCTTACGATTTTCTGGGGATTGCACTTAACTTCAGGGGAGCTCTCACCTCTGTACAAGCCCCTTGCCAACTACAGTAACACCAGTCATTCCAGTATAAATTTTGACTGGATATATTTTCATAAACACTTCCTTTATGTACATTAGTCTGCCAGTAAACAACTGGCAAAGAATAAGTGACTCCTGTCTCTTTAATGAGCACAATACTGATAGGACTAATGAAAACATTATCCATCAACACACGACGTTTGATAGAAGAACAATAGCAGTGTGGATTTGTGGCAGTGCAATACAGAAAGTGATGATGGATAAAACCAGGGAAGCTGAATGGCAGCTGCAGAAATCAAGAGGGATTTTTGGCTTTGGAAACAAACTAGAGCTTCTCTCAGCCTTACGTTTTCAGCTGACTTGGCTGCAGATTATTTCAAGGATATCTGATAAAGTGATGATGTGAGGCTGCCTCCCCAGGCTGTTTTGATGGCTGTGACCAGGAACTGTGTTCTCATCCCATCATTTGACAATCTGGCCTCAATTCATTTCCTAAGACACAGAGGCACATCAGCTCTGCCATGGGGAGAAGAGGAGAACCTTTCTGGGCAAAGACAAACCACACCTTGTGCTCACATATCTCCAAGCCACTCGCTTGCCTTGGATTTTGTCATGTCTTTCAGGCACACAGCCAGAGTCAGTAATCCCTGTTTGATTTTGTCCCTCTTCCTCCTGCTTTATCCTCATCACCACTCTTCCCAGCATGCCTGTACCTAGGGCAGTGGTTTTGTTCAGGGCTGGGGTTTGCTTCCTAGGGCAGACAGTCCCACTACAGTTACAGCTGTGGTGTAACATTTAGGAAAAATCATTTGATACTTGATACTATTGAGGGGAAAATACAATTCAGACTTGGGCAAGGAGAGGACATTTGTGAGACGGAGCTGGGGTTCTGCTGGGGAAAGGAGGATTATGAAGGCAGAGGGAGGGAAATTGTATAAAGACCAAAAAAAAATAGAAACCTCAAATGTTTTTCCCATGTCTTCATGCCAAAATACAAGGAGCCTGAGTAAGAAGAGGAAGTCTCCAGCTTTGGGAGACAGAGATATCAACAGACCTACTGAAGGATGTGATCACAGCAGCCTGCTAGGGCCATGCCTGATAGGGAGAGGACAGCAGAAAACCCTTGACCACAAGAAGTACAACTTCCATCTGACTGGCTTCACAAAAAGATCATTCAACAAGTCCTACCTCCTGAAGCTGCATGCTGTGCTGAAAGGAAGCTCAGGGCCAGGGGCTGCCCACTGTCAGGAGGTACGTTCACCAAGACCATGTAACCCCCAGCTACATCTTGTCTGGAGTCACACACAGATACATATGACTTCTCGTCCCTCCAAAATTATCATGCCTTTGCATTAGCAAACACAGAAAGATGCAGAAAGTTAACATCAAGTGCTGACCAAATTATTCCTAACACATGCTTTCTCACACTTCACACTCCAGGAGAGAAAGGCCTGTCCCAGGACAAGGACTGGGACTGCTCATCAGGTGGTGCCTTCCCAGCACCCAGAGCCCAGATACAAGCCAACCTTGCTGTTTTCCAGTCAGCATCTCCCCCACAGACTAACACTGCATCTCAGTTGACAAGGCCAATGGGCATCCTCGCACTGCTTGGACAAGTTGTTGTCATACTCTGGAAAGTTTTTCCTCAAGGCCATTTCAAGCCCTCAAAACACCTTCTACCTTTGCATCTCCAGAGGGGCTTTGCAACTAGACATCACTGGGGAAACAGAACAATATCCCAGCAAGGTGGAGTGGGGTCCTCAAGCCATCCTGAGGCAGAACAATAAGGAAAGCACAGTCCCAAACCTCTTCCTACTGACTGAAGGACTGTTCAGTTGAAGCCTGAAGACCTGGCTCAGGGTTACAAAAAAACCCAGGGGTAGAAACTTCTTTCTTCCCTCCATAATTAAGATCAATACTTCACATAACACGTCCTTCAACAAAGAACATTTTTAAACTAAACATTCTGATTTATTAAAAAAGGGTTTGTTCTTATCTAGGTTTTTTTTTGTCATGAATCAGTTTTTTCTTTAAAACAGAGAAGTACCACCAAGAATAAATCCCTGGGGAAAGAAGTCCTTCAGTGCTCTATCATTGTGGCCTTTCCGTTACAATAGCAGTTGCACGCTTCAGTAATTCCTTCCAACTATATGTGTAAAATATCAATACTACCCCCTTTTTTTTTTTCCAGAGCTTTATTTTTCATTCTATTCAGGACAAGTTTAAAGTGCTTTCTCTAAGAAGCAGTAAAAGAGAATCATTTGTATTCATAATCTTGTCTCTTTACCCACTCTCATTAAAAGCCCACGAGTGACAATATTAGAATACCCTCTGGTTTTAAGAAAAATATAAAATAAAATACAAAAAAAACCCCCAAGAATAGAAAAATCTTAAAGCCACACCTGACAAAAACTAAGTCACTTTCTGTTGCCAACAACAAGCCAAGCAGACCTGCAGCCTGTCCAGCAGTACCTTTGACCTGCGCACCAAGCTCTGTGGGACTTGAGACGTGTGTACTTCCAAACTGCCACCTTTTCCCTTAGCTTGGAGTTTGGCAGCATTATAACATTTATAATTAATCATTTTTATATCTACTTGCCTGCACTAAGAGCTCAGCGATACAAGATTAAAATCCTTGTTGCAAAACAGAACTCATAAGAACTTCCTGCACCAAAAAAAGTCCAACCTCAATTAATAATTCATCTGCCCAAGAAAAGAACAATATTTGCTTTACAGTGTAGTTTTGGGGATCATTTTTATGTCCTGGAATGTCCAAAGGAGTATTCGTAAAATAATGAAATGTAAGGCAAGCTATTTTTAGGAAACTGAATTATCAAGCTTGAACATTAAAGTGAAAGCTAGAGCACTGCAGGACTAAGCAGAAACACACACAATAATGTCACCATTTTTGAATGTATTAAATATTTTCTCTTTTAAGTAAAATCGTATTTCTATAATCTCTCCATTTAGAGATGAGTTTGGGGAAATATTCATGCACACAGTCTGACAGCTGAATCACCTTCATTTGCTCTGCATCCCATTTGCTTTTTCTGTAGTATTCACTACCACAGAGACACGGTGATTTAACATTAATTTAATTTACATATATTAAATGTGCTCAGAGTATTTGCACAGCTTGACTAGGACTATGGGACCAACTTTCCAGATCCAGCTAACTTCATGACAAAGCCCCAGAGATGCAGTTATTTTGCTAAGCTGGCTGTGGAACACAGTCACCTCTTAAGTACTCAAATTTTACTACTCATGAAGAGTTACTTCTGTTCTGGATAGCAGCAACAGCTTGACAAGCCTTGTGCATTGGTATCTTTATCCTTTCTCAGACCCTTGCTCTGAATCTGTGTCTGCCTCAAAGCCCTTCAGAAAGCCCCTGTATATAGATCAATACAGTTTTCCCTTTGGGAATCATAAAATTTGCTGAGTAAAAAGAAAAACATCATCATTTCAAGAGCAGAGGAACTCTCAACCTTCAGTTGCCTTTTTCTCCTTGCTTTAGTCTAAGCCTTGGTCTGCAGTGCTAACTATTATCTGTAAGATCATGGGCCAAAGCATCCTCTTTTGGCCATTATGTAGAAGGATCTTTTTCAGAAACTCATTCACAAGTGGATGCATTCCACAACCACTACCCAGAAAAAAACAAACCAGTCCCTGTAGTAGATGATGGAAATGTCAGGAGTATAAGTGCTTTTAAGTCTGGGAGATGAATTAAGGACCCTTAACGCACAGGTCTCAGTCTGAGTTTTCAAAAGGTCTATGCACCAAGGTTTTGACATACTCATGACAGAGAAGGGGCATCTGCTTCACTGTAGTCACAGTTGCACTGGTGTCCCAGAATTGGAGCTCAGCCCTTTCCCACCAGCAGTTTGTTTCAGTTGTAAGAAGAAATTTGTACCCGAGATTAGATTAGCTGATGGGATCACTAGGAGCCCAGCAGATTCACTGCAATGAACATGGCAGGTTGTTTGACTCAGTGGTAGAAGACCAGGACTTGGAAAATGAAAAAATAAGTTGATGAAACTTAGCCACATTTTGAAATTTTAATCAGCTTTTGTTTGAAGCATGTCATTTTCTTTCCTTGTACCCCACTTTAAGAAAAAAAAAAAACCAACTTATTATAAATTGGGAAGAACCTTTTGGGGCCATTTGCAGTAAATGTCTACTCCAAAAGCCACAAAAAAAACCCCACCAATGTCTGACAATAAATTTACATCTTGTAATAAAGGATCAAAACCACCCATCCATAAGGAATAGATGTGAAGGAGATTTTGGGATCTCAAGAACATTACCAATGTCCTACGTCTATGTAGTAGTAGGAACATATAGTATTTAACTCCTAGAACAACCTAGGCTAACCATACTCCATTTTGAAGTAGAAAGCTAGAAAGAAATTTGTGTAGCCCTTGTCAGTCTCACCTGAGGAAACTCTTTTTGGTCTCCAAATGGGTGATGTATTTCACTCTGAGTCACTGAGCAAGACATGCAAGCACTATCATCTCCTGGGTTCAGTTATACCCAAGGAGAAATAGACTCCTTTTTAGTCTCAGCATGCAGCCAGTTGAAGGCCTAAAGCATGGGTTTAGCATGACATGAATATGATGCAAACAGCAAACCAATCTCCTTCTGAAGTCCCTTAGAAATACCTATGCATGAATCACAAGCTGCATTTCCTATTTACATGAGTCCCTCTGTTGTGTTATAAAACCCCTTCCATAAATTTATCAAGCTCTAGCTTAGGTTTCAGGCTCTTGTTCTCAGAAATTTGCAGGATGTTTCCCCACCCCCCCAAAAAGCTCATCTCTCAGACAGCTGGAAACCTTCCTCTGATCTGCAAATTGGTCTTCTATGAATGTATGCAGTTCACTTTCTGCCAGTAGTACTCCTTCAATTGTTTCAAGCTACTCTTTTAATTCAAAGCTCCTGCACATGCAGTAATGTTAAAATTACAGAAGGGTGTTAGCCAGCCTCTTTCACCTCTCACCATAGATGTGGACAGTAAAGGAGGGTGGGAAAAGCAGCAGAAGCCTAAGTTGGCTACAGCCATTTCCTGAATCAAAGCATATCAGAATCAGCTCTGTCAGAGGGATCAAAACAAAGTGGTATGGGTACAAGAAGCAAACACAACCATCAACTTGTGTATCATTTGACCACTGCAAATAGCAGGAGTTTAACTAATGACCCACTAATAATCCTCTAATAGTCAAAAGCACTAATACTCAGCTGCAAATGTTAAAAAAACCCCAAACAACCCCCAGAAAATGATGAAATTCATAAAACATGCTGGAGAAATATTTGACTTGTAAAAAGCACTGCACCCATCTGACCTAAACTTTGTGCACACTAGACAAATTTAAACAGGAGTATGAATCAGAGCCTCTGAGCACAGCATCACCATCCGAAGGCCAAAGGGGATTTTTCTGTCAGACCAATCACGTCCCCTTTCCTACAGAGAGTGCTCAAGCTGCAGTCTGAAGTAAACGATTAAACCACCTCATTGCTTATGCATTCTGCCGTCACACGCACTCGATAAAACCGTTCAATTGCCTTACCTGAAAGTGTAAGTTCTTTACGTTTGCTGCTCATCTGTGATGACCTAAACAGCTCTTCACCACTTTTCATGCTCCGGGTGTATTTGGATGTCTCAGTAGCATATGTTACAACATTTTTGCTGTATGTCTTTGGCCCAGCCAAATAAACAGTAGCTTTTGATAGCCTAAGATAGAAACCTTGTTCCCTGTAGTACTTTTTAATTTGTACTTGTCCCATTTCAAGTGCACCTTTCTGGAACTTGAGCACCTGGGACTAAGCACATGATACCAAATGAGGCTTCAAGACCATTGCTGTGGGTTAACCCTGGCAGGCAGCTCAGCACCACATAGTCACTTGCTCACTCCCCCTGCAGCAGGATAGGGGAGAGAATTTGAAGCATAAAAGTGAGAAAGATAATGAGCTGAGATAAAGACAGTTTAATGAGTTGAACTGAATAAATAAACAACAAAGAAAAAAAAACCCAAACAAACCAAAACAATCCCAAGCAATACAAGAATCCTCCAATTGCTCACTACCAGCCAGTCTCCAAGCAATACAGCAGCCCTGGCAACACCCCCTCCAGTTTGCTATTGCTGAGCTCGATGTCATATGGTATGAGATGTCCCCCTAGGCAGTTAGGGTCAGCTGTCCCAGCTGTGTCCCCTCCCTATTTCTTGCACATCCCCAGCCCGCTTGCTGGTGGGGTGGTGTGAGAAGCAGAAGAGGCCTTGATGCTGTGCAAGCACTGCTCAGCAATAACCAGAACATCCCTGTGTTATCAATGCCATTTTCATCACAAATCCAAAACACAGCACCATATCAGCTACTATGAAGAAAATTAACTCTATCCCAGACAAAACCAGTACATCCCTGAAGAAGGATACTAATACGTCCCTGTTGCCTGCATCTTTTTTTGTTAGAATCAGCTACATCAACCTCTAGTTAACCAATACATTCAGATCCATCTCTCATCTCCCATTGATATCTTGTACCCCACTTTAAGGAAAAAAAAAATCTTATTATAAATTCTTAAGTGTTATTCATTCCATCTCTCACACTTTGTTAAAACATCACCCAGTTCCTCCAAACTACCATCAGATTTCATCTCATCTGAAAATTTATGGGTCATCCGTATTTGCTAAGAAATATGTTGAGCTGGAACTCACCACTCACCATCCTAATAGTCATCTTTTAAAATGAAACAAGACCTTCATAAAGCAAATGAGTAAACAACCTCTTCTGTGCTGAAAGGCTTAATATTTTATAAGCATCCTCTTCCAGCTAGCTGAGGAAACAAGCTTTTTAAGGTTGTGACCTTCCCTCCTACAGAAAATGCTATACACGCAGGGATACGTAGCGAGTTACTGCTAGTTGTGCACTTCTACCCCTGCAGAGCAGCTTTGAAGAGGGAGGAAGGAGATGAGTTTAGCTATTCTATATCATTTTAGGATGGGGGTATGCACACAAAAGATGAAGAATGGCATATACGAAAAGAAAATTAAGAGAGTGAGTAAGAAAGCTACAAGAGTCAGCAGATGAAGTATGAACAGGGTTTGCTAATTATCCATCAGCTGCCATGAAGGTAAGTGGAGAGGAAGCGCGCTGCCCAGAAACTGTCACCATTGTCTCATCAAGGTTCACTTCTCCCAAACATCTTTTCTTCCTATCTTCTCTACTGAAAGACAGAATCCTCGGGGACAAACTTATCTGGAGCATCAAACCATGAAACTCGTCAGCCAGGCAAGCCTGACATGGGAGTGTTGACATCTTAGAGACGATGTCTCTGTGCAAGGTTTCACATTTCATGAGGAGACGAGCTAGATTTTGTGTTAGCTCCACAGGTACCATCCTTCAGTCAAGACAGACTGAAAACTGGTGAAGCTTCACATTTGCTGAGGCTTTGCCATACAGCCCTTGTCTTCTTTTGTCTGAACTCAAGCTGGGTATGCAGAAGCAGCCACAAATGAGAGATCTTCTGTTTATTATAATGTGTATAAAATTACTGTGTCACATGGGTGCCATCTGTTTTAGCAGAAGTGGATATTAAAAGAATGAAATTCATGTTGCTTTATAATGGCAGTTTGTGCTAAACAATACTCAATGATAAAGGTGTTACTTGAAAAGTAATTTGAAAATCTGTTGCAAAAGCAGTTAGCAAAATTTTAAGTACCAATTAAAAATTAGGAAATGAAATTCAGATTTAAGCAATACTTAGAACACTTATAACGAGGGTCTTGCTTTTTAAACAAGTCACAGATTCTGTTTCCCACAGAGCAATCTTAGTATTCTGCCTCCCTCGAATGTGTGCACAGAACAACAAAACCCTCCCTACTTTTCCTCTTTACAACTTTCTTCTAGTGACAACATGACAATCTGCTACCTCTTTGGTCAGGAAAACACCTGACTTTAAAAAAAACATCTTTTTTCTATCCATCCTTTGCTTCTAGACCCCATCCATCTACTTGGAAGTCAGCTCAAGATAACCAACAGGCCCCTAGCAGAAAGTGCTCATATTCTGCAGGTGGCTCTTCCTGGCCAAAACACACCATGCAAAGGAGTAAGGCACTGTGAATGCCCGAGCTGCCTTTTCTAACTGGTAACACATCAGGCAGAAGCACTGCTTTGGGACAGAGCTTCCCTCTTGCCTTCCTCGGGGTTTACGAAAAGCGCTATTGCTTTCCTGGCTACTACACTGAGAGCATCCAACCCACCTTGGGCTGCACATTTCTTGCACCTCAACCAGCCTCTAATCCCTACTGCAGAAAGATGTTTTAACTCAGCAACAAGACTGAAGTACCAAAGAATGCTCATCAGGTAGTATGAATAATCCTGAAAGACAGAGACGTTCAGCCATCAAAATGGAATTCAGCTTGGCACAGGCAGGTCCCAAATCTGTCACAGGAGTAACTGAAGAATGCAGAAGTGAGAAAAACTAGTTTTGCCATTTGTTTTTCTTAGCCTGAACACGTTTTAAACTTAAAATGGGAAAGGCATTTTATTGTAATGAGAATGGGTAATAGATGTTGTTTTCTATAAAAATAAGCAAAAGTTACATCACCAGTAACACCATTAACATTTCCATGAAGCATGGAAATGCGTTAAAACTTAGGTAAAGCAACCTGCTCAGACCATCTCTTTACAGAATTTACCCCATGGACCTTTCATATTAAGTCAAATAATTGGGTTTATGAACTACAACCACTTTAATTACATTTCTGAAGTAAACATTTTTCAAATGAAGTCTTGGATAGGCGGCAGCAGGAAAGGACAGTCCATCTAATTTTTTAATTAAATTTAGCATTTGTCTTGGTATTTGTTTCTCACTGACAGAACTGGAGCACAAGCATCTGTGGGGAGCCCCAGAAACAGCTGAAATTCAACCCAAATTGTTAATCTTTAGGAAGTGACTCATGACAACAAAAGCACTTTCTTGCCCCTTCTTCTTTTCAGATGCCCAACCTTCAGTAAAACACAACCCCCTGTTGTGCCAAACAAATTAGGACTGTACTGTGTGCAGAAAGGTTGCACAGAAAATGAAACACCCTCAGCTCACCAACCTAGGTTATTATCTGACTTCTACTCAGTATCTTTCTTAGATGTTACTCTTACATGCCTATCCCAGAAAAGTGAGCAGGTAGAGATCTCTTTTACAAAGTATGCCAGCTTAGAAGATAAAAGAAAAAAAATTCTTGCTTGCCAGAGCTTGGGCTGGAAACTTGGTCTTTTTAAAGGCAGCTGTAGGTATTCACTTGCGCAAGCTGCCTGGCTGCATGTGCCAAATCTCTGGTATTTGTTGAAAAAAAGCCACAGACATTATTGGTACTATCAAACTATTGTTACTATCAAATAGCAGCAGACATCATCATGGGTGCCTGGTGCCACCCACCTCCACCTTGTTGTCTCATTTTCTCCCCAAGGAACTCAAAATATTGTACCAGGGCTTGGAAAGCACAGACTTAGAGGAGCAGTGTTCCCAGACCTTATTGAAATATATTTGCAACGGAGATAAAATAAGCGTACCCCTTAATACGTTCAGAGGGAGATTGCTTAAGGCAGAGAAGCAAAGGAAAAGGAAAGTAAGGGGTAGGTGACCCTAAACTTACCAACAAGGGATTCCATCCCATATGCGTCATACTCAGTATAAAGCTGAAGGATCACAAGGGTTAAGCTCTCTTCAATGGCCAGTGTCCAAGGATGCCTCTCTCCATTCTTTTGCCTTCAATTCTAACCCATGTGCTCCTGAATCCAGTTCCAAAAATCCAGCTCCTGAATCTGTTTCTTATTTGCTGCTGAGTCCAGTCTGGGACTTCCACAATTCCTGCCCACTGTATCAGTGGTGATGGTGATATAATTGCCATGAGGGAGGTTGATTTGATATTGCATTTGTATATATTTTGTATATATTCCATTATTTT